>JBCFXI010000039.1:0-240257 GCA_038496175.1 Ampulex compressa | reverse complement strand
TTCTCCGCTCTTCGTGATAACTCGGGCTGTGCTGTACAAGTTTCTGTATTTTGATCGTTGTTTAATCCTAATTTCTTGTGCTGTCTTTTTTATACTGTAATCTTTATACTGTTGCAAGACAGAGGGTACAAGTAGTAGGATATCGGTTGGTGATCGTAGAATAACTATGCGTTTGACATATGCTGAAAAATTCGCGCATGGTTTTTTCAGTGCTTCGTGATGTAGACAATTTTGATTTCTATCCCATCTTATATTACCTAAGATTGTATCAAATTGTGTTATCGGTGCGATCGAGGCAATCGATTTGATTAGAGTAATTTTTTTGAAGGATCTAATGTCAAATACGAAGTATTAAAAGATCATGCTTGATTGAAATTTTACGAGCAGATCGAGCGTAGGGTGATTCTATATTTGTCAGCTTTCTGTGCAATATAACTGATATTGTAACTGTTATAATATTTTATTATGATTATGCCGTATAATTAATTGTACAGATTTATTAAACGTGAAATAAATATTCTGTGCATTTGCACGGTATAGAGGTCCGCGCGTAGGAAGCTGCTAGAACGGCATGCAAAGGTATTATATTATCGCCACACTTTCGTAGCTTCGGAAAATGTATCAACGATTCTCTGGTGTTGCCTCACTCTCAAACTTTCCCTTGTATCTACGACGTGACGATGAGGATGGAATATGTCGTTTAAACTTACGACTTGTCAACATTGCATCACGACACGTTTCATGTTGTTAAATTATCCTGTCAAACGTAATCGTTTTCTGAAATATTGATCTGTCGACTTTGAATCCATAATGTACCGATCGCCCTATATATTATGGATCACTAGTAAGTTAAAAAATACGTGAAATGTATGAAAACAAGCAACAAACTAGTGCCATCAAAAGCAGACGTAATTCTATTATAAAGCATTATATAAAATGAAGTATTAAGCGAATCATATGTAACGAAACTATGATAGCTTTTAAATCTATTTAAATAAGCCATGAATTTTCCTGAGAAGCATTAACCCCTTGACTATGGCAGACTTTGAGACGCACCGGGCTTACCATACAGTAGGAATTTAGTTGCAATGTACTTCGAGAACAGCGAAATTCTTGGTAGGGATGCACTTTTGTGAAAATATATATTTCAATAATGAAAAAACTGAATTTTACTATATTAAAACAATATTATCGATCAAATTTTTAGGACGCCTATAGGCGCCCTCTATGTCAGAAAGCCAAACTGCATCCAACACCTTTCAACGCCGTTAGTATCAGATCACCACAACGGGATAAGCGCCTATAGGCGCCCAAAGTAGGCAACGAATTAAAGAGGCATAAGAGCATGCCAATGAAATGGTTGACGGACGAATATTATCTCGAACATAACCAAGAGTCATCGGCGTGGGTCAAGCCGGAAGAAATGACTGGCCTAATACTGAGAACAGAGATCACCCTTCGTTGGAACCTAATCGTCGATGAAATTAAGGAATCGTTTCATGACATTGGTTGAATTGCTATCCTCGATTTCCGTAGTCGCCTGAGCTACACTCTCATATTTCCACATAATTTAATGATTGCGTCTGATTCATTTACATCTAACTACTTTTATTTTATGAAACCATTATTGTGAGATGTGATATTGCAATAAAAAAAAAGTTATATATATATGTACATGTATGTATATATATTTTTTTAGTGGAGAATAAAGTCATTAACACAGCTCAATTTTAACCGCGATTTAAAAAAAAAGAAAATAATTTGAAGACGAAAGTCAGCATGCTTTAATATTTTTTCTAATTGCATATGTTCTTGTTGTAATTTTATGTGATATTGTCAGGATTATAATTATGCACATATTCTACATTTGCTAGAAAAGGCAGGCGCCCGAAGTGGGTCAAATGAAGTGACATATTACAGTTTGAAGACACAAAGCGCTTTGAAAATTCAGAGGGTTCGTGTAATACACGATTCAAATGTAATTAAACTAAGCAGAAACACTTGGCGCGCATATGCACGTACGTCATACATGTTCTATTTATTTAACGCGTGAAACCAGTGGCTGAATTGGCCTCAACAGGACACTCTAGAAGGCCCAGATTATTTTAAAGAATACCCCTTGCTCTGTAAAGAAAACTTATGAAACCAGCCTATTTAAAAATACGTAGATTGGCAATTAAATCTCATGACGTATATTTGCTTTATAAATAACGAATGTCAAAGATAGTCCCGTGCGTACAACCCGAGTTTTATTAATTAAAGTCTCTCATTGACCGACATAAAAGTCTAGAAAAAAAGTACCTTTTGCACAAAAATAAATTCTGAATTAATATAGAAATCTGTTGAATCTTTTAAACCGTGTTTACATTTCACATTCAAAAATTCGATAATTGAACTGAAGACTATTCTTAAAATTCTTTAAATAATAAATGATAAACTCCACAGAAATACATTTATCAATGACGAATTTAGGGCACGACATTTCCGAGAGGGATCTTCGGATTCTTTGGACTCTCGAGTGTTTTCGCTCCAGTGACTCGCTTTTTTAAAGTCATCATCCTACACAACATACGTATCGAACTCGTCCTGGTAGTATCCAGTACTCTAAAGCATATCCTCCTCCCTGTTCTCGCGAGCATAAACTATAACCTCGAGTGTTAAAAAAAAAGGGGGGAAAAAAGGAAAATAGGAGGGTATACCCGAAGCAAATATCGAAGCACTTGAAAAACGCACTGCATCGGTATACCATTATTCGGATTGACGCACGATGAACTCGCACACACTGGTGCACAGCAATTCCTGTAATTGCACGCTTTTATCTTCTGTGCAATACTTTCGGCGAGTCGTAGCGCAGGGAAGTCGAGGGTACTTGATTTCCATCAATTGAGTTTTATCGCCGTTGAAAATATTGAAAATATTTTCGTTTACCACGCACTTCCGAAAATTCCGTTCTTCAAAGGGAAATCAAATCCGGATGTTTTAACGTTCAAAACTGATTTAATAACGGAAGAGTAATAAAGTGCACTCGAGGAACGTCTGAATGTATTTGAAATTAGCGATGTTTTCACAGCGACGATGTTTATTCAATCGGTAAAAGTAAAAATTAACATTTAATTTAACAATATCACCAAAGCTTTTACGTACAACAGATGTATAACAAATGTTTAGGAAATGCCTCTTATTCTATATTATATCACACAACAGCACTTTCAGTGCGTTTCACAGCATCCAACGACTTTAATATAACTCAGCAAATACATTCAAGGTATATACCCCTATACAAATCTAGCATCTTCCAAATAGGATTATTAATCCTCAAACTTATAGACTAACAATATGTACACTCCATTTAATAACCAATCACTTCCATAACTATAAACCTAACTCTTCCTAATCCTCGTACGATAACGAAATAATTCAAATAATTCAAAACAAAGTGCACGCAATCCGATCGCACGAATATTCGCAAGTTCCTCTTCAACGAGAAAAAAAAGTCATTTGCCATCGCGTACGCAAAAGGGTGGCCCCCTCTCGCACGTGCAGGGCGCCGACATAAACTGAAATAAAACCCGCACTCGCCTTTCGCCCGGTGAGCGAAGCCAGTGTATCGACGGTTCGATCTCGCATCGTCGCACGTGACGCTTCGCCCCGGTAGGACTTTCAGAGCGCTGCCATAGGGGGATGGGCCGGGGGTGGGGAGAAAAAAACCTCCCAGGAAGCTGGATACAAAATCGATCATTCCGTAATGTTTCCGTAATGCCGACCGATGCGTATCTCAACTATATACGGTTTCATCGCGAGCGAACGTGCTCCCTGGACTTCGAAATAAAGCTCCAGCTGAGAGTGGATCAGGGAAGGCAGTGCAAAGGGACACGAGAGGGGTCGAGGCGGGAAAGGGCGGAAGGGAGGGTTAGTGCAGAGCGGAGGGCGCAACGCGAGTTCGAGGAGAGGGGTGAGGGGGGGGGGGTGCGGCAGGGAGAATTGCGCGTAAAGGAGAAGCGGTACGCGGAAGAGAGAACGAACTCGGCACTCTTAATCTCGAAGGTTTATCGAGGCCGACGTAAATCTGCCCGAGCACCGGGCGTTCTCCTTCGCCTTATCGACCGAGGCTCGATAATCGACTTACCTTCCCCGTATCCCGTCGCCTCTACCTCCCTTCCTCTATCCAACCTTATACCCCCTTGCAACCCCCCCTCCCCTCCACCCGGCCCTGTGCTTTCTTCTCTTCGAGCCTCGAGGAATCAATTACAATAATACAGCCGGAGCTTCTTCTGCTCGGATAAACGTCACTTGGTATAACGCGCTCCTACGTCGCGGCCCCGAGACCGAAGCTGCGGCGTTTTGGTTGACGAAATCCCTATTCAAATGGGGACAATGAGTTCCAGGAACGATGGTTCGATCGCTGGTTTTCCGTAACCTTGTGCCTGTCCCGGAGCCGTGATATTAATTCGATGAAACACGGCGTTATGTTGAAGTGGGTGAAAATCGATCTGGGATACGATATTATTCTGAAGAGACACGGAGCGGTATGGGAATAATGTGTGTGAGGAATGTGTGTTTGAAAGCTGCGTTTTTGTACGGCACGAGACGCTATTTTACAATGTTACAAGATATGTATTTGTAGTTATATATTGTATTGGTTAATTATAGGTTATAAGGGGGTGTTTTGAGCTTATGAAAGTATTTTATCTTTGGATTCGATAAGGTGAATTGGACTGAGCCGGTGTCCACGAGCTAGGTATTGACATAAATGGAAATTGGAGATAGGCATTGACATCAAAGCATATTTGGCTACTGTATTATCGCATAACAGACGATATAATGTTACTTTCTGGATCTAGGGATATTTAATACTCTCATCGTAATTTGATGGGGGTATTAAAAATTTATATCCGTACGTACAGATATTTCAATAAGTTCCATTCCTTCTCCGATACCCTTTTGTATTGATAGGCATGTGGAATATGTATCCAATTTAATTGGTGTAAATGTAAACCTCTGAACGAACGATTTATATATGTAAATTTGAATAATAAAAGTTATGAGATTTGATATTGCGTGGTGCACCGAAATATCACGATAAAAATGATATCCTTGCACAAAAATAATATTTTTTTATTGTCCGCGTTACTGCTACTTTTGAACCAAAAGATTTAAAAATAAATAATGGATATCATCTAGCATATTGCTGTTTGTTCGTACAATTTTTAGATGGATTCTTTAAATTTGATAAACTATTGTATTCGCTTACTCTATGATTTCAAGACAAATAATATGACTTTTACAGAGTAATATACCCGAGTTCACTAATGTTTGTATGACACCATCAATTCTTTAAGAGTGATATATTATTATAATCCATTTATCGTAGTTACTGCCTTGTGAAACTTGACTCATTTAATATCTTTATCTTAATAGTTTTTTAATGCACACAAATCTCTGAAAGACGATTTTGAAGCTCTACATAATTAAGTTTTTCGTCTATTATACACGCGTGATATTCTATTCCCGAGTGGTTCACCCTAACAGAGCAGTATGCGAGAATATAGATCACTCCCTACAATGTTAATGAATTACTAATTTACAAGATCAATTTCGACATCGTAGGTAATACTATTGCAAGTACGTCGTGAATAACGATACGAATGCATCATCGATCGACCACAATGTTGCTCGCAAATTACGCTAACGCTTCAAGCGGTTTATTATTCCGTGCCACTTTGCACGTCGGCGTACTCCGCGCTCGAGCGAAAAAAGAAGGTAGAACGGCCATCATTTATTGCCTCCAAGATCTTTCGCCCCCGGCAGTGAGGTGCCCGTATATGGAAAAGTTTTTCGATTAATTAATTATGTGCGACGCAAATTTCGTATTTTCAGAAAATGAATCAGAAAATGAACAGCCATTAATCACGGGCCGGTACACGAGTCCTAAAGGAGCATGCACTTTCGGTTCTTACTTCGTTTAATCGCCGACGTCGAGTGCTACGATCTCTTAGCTTAGAGTTTTATTTTAAGGCTGGTTCCCAACCTCTGAGCCTGCCGTAAGTCTTCAATTTAATTTCGGTACGGGCTTGCCGGAATGGCGTATCTCAAGGTTTTGTTCTTCATTCGAACCGAACTTAGTGCCTTGCACGCTGCAGGCATTTTGTACGAGAGAGTAACTTTTATTACTTTGAGGGTACAGTCTGGCGTTACCTGAATTTTTTGAGTTATTACCAGTGCTTTTTTAGTCTCTCGGTTGTTGTTTACAATGAGCTTATAATATCGAGAGAGAAATTAAGAAAAATAAAAAAGAAAATTATCCAAATCGAAAGTTGAAAGTATGACAGAATTCTTAGCGTTTTTTTTTCATTTAATCATCGAAACTATGGAGATGTGTTTCCTGGATTCTGCGGCGCTGAAGTCAACTATATACACGTCAACAGCAATAACAATTCGAAGCAAATTTTTCTCAATCAAAATCAAGTCTTTATTTACTATACAATCGCGACCCTACTGTCACTCTAATTACTCAATTGTCTTCAATACCACTACTTGAAAAAACAATAACACCTTTGTGGGAAATAAGATCAATTATGATAAGGTTACGAAATTCTATGAAAAGGAACAGGTTTATTAAAATAACAGCGACGTAATGATAAGGAATACAAACAATTAACATCCACAAGAAATGCATCTCAATAATTCAATCGTCCAAAGTATACACGTCAGAATATTTCGTCTACGTCGAAAAAATTTGTCGTCTCACACACCACTCGCCATTAGATCTTTTATTCGAATTCTCTTTTTTACGTCGCCCCCCCTATCATCTTCAAAACACATGCTGATATATTTCATTTCTCTCTCGCTTCCACACGTCCACCCTCTTTTTCTTTCTTATTTTCAGCCGGTGACTCTGCTCGTAGCAGAATGCGCTTCGCGTGTCGCTCTCTCGAATCCCACACCTTTAATACGTTGACTGCCACTTTAATCACCGGTGACTGACTCTGAACTTTCCATTCGGGGCGCGTCGATCATCGGTGACTGACAGTAGGAAATACGATACAAAAGTAAAAAAATTACATCGTTTGAATAAATTTGAAGAAACTCCAGAAACGTATCATTAATGCACTTAAATATTTCTTACCAACAACATTTTATGGACTTCATCGAAACACGTGTAAACAAAAAAAAATTACTCTTCCTCGAAAGAATGTCCATAAACATTTCGGTCCAAACGTAACTATCTTCTACTATAACAAAAAACAATGGATCTGATACATCTGCGCACCTGCATCGAGTAAGTTTCAATTTCAAAAGTGCGCTTGGCATTGCTACGTCACAATACCAGCGCACTCCTAAGCAGCGCGCATGGTCTCTCGAAGATCTCCTAAGTCCGCGTAGCAGTCAACGCCTTAACGTTATTAAAAACAATAAAGAAACGATCCAATACAATCCTCCCTCACTGTCTGTACGATGTAATAAAAAAAAAAACGATCCTCGGCTTGCATCCGAAAGGTGATATAATCAATTTAGCCGTCCTTCCCCCGGGTATTTTTAGTCCTTGATTCGAACCCAAGCGGCCGGCAGAAGGCTTCCGATGGATTCGAGCCACTTATGAATCCCAATGAAATCGAAAAGGGTCTCGATGGGGAGCCCGATCTCGCGATCCTGCAAGTAGCAATCTTAAGACGACAAAAAGTGACTTTCGGTGTCTCTCCGATCGAAATCCAGGTCAACCAGGGCCTGTCCTCGAGCGGTGACACCGTCCTCTCCCGGAGACGGTGCCCGTAAATAATTCAGAAGGAAAGGCGCCGGGAGGCTTTGGCCGGTCACCATGGAGACAGATCACGGGGCCTGAGGATGTGTACGGCCTACTCCACGTCCTCGTCTTTTCTTCATCCCGCTTTTCTGCCTGTCGTTCAGGGATGCCGCCTGTCCCCCTCAGTTTCTGTATGTCACTCTCGTCGATGGCCGTTGCCGGGCCATCCTCGAAGGGTGGACGAGGGGGGAGGAGGCGAGGAGCCTCGTGGAGGATCGTATTTTTGGCCAGGGCGGGGCCTCGACCCTGGATAAATCGCCCCCACGACCTTCTCATCGTTCATAGCTCCGTCGATAAGTTAATGACCCGATTAAATCGGGGGATTGATCGAGGGATTTAATTATTTGAGCGCGAGCGCGGGGGGAATCGGAAAAGAATCCATCAAACGTGTCAACGCTCGTACGGGCCGCACTGTAATTTGTAGTATTTCGATGTTTTGATCCATTTTGCGATACGGCATAAACTCATTATCGCGAAAACGGAATGTATTGTGTTACGGGGGGAACGTATTCTCGATTGCGAATTAGTGCCGTAATCGAATATCGTAATGCGAAAAGCGAAATATTTTGCGAATTCTGAATACGAACAATGAAATATTTTATATATACATGGTTATTGAAACGTGATAATTATATCGATGGATGTTTAAAGAAACGGGAGATTATAGTAAATCTCCGCGACGTCCTCACGGCTAAATCGGCAGTACGTAATATTATATTCGCTACATTGACCTGTGCGCCTCAACCAAAAATCCCTCACCGTCCACCTTTCCCAACTCATCGCTCATTTATAATTACAAGAGCGTGAAGCGAGTATTCTCACGAGCTCAAAATTCACTCGCCGACGCGTAATCTCAAGAAGAAACGTTCAGCAGGAATAACGCCACGCTCCTTAGTATTCAAGACGTTTCACCAGATCGTTCATTAGCCTTCCGCCCGTTTATCCTCGATAAATCCATAGATCGTGCCCGTCGATCGGCCGGAATAGAAACTTTTCGAGCCGCGTATCCGATCGGGTATCTCGTATCCAATCCTCCACCGACGCCAGCGATACCTTACTCCGGGCGAAAGGCGGCTTTTTGCCCGGCGAAACCAAGACCGAATGTGAGTCGGCGTCGACCTAAATTCCATTCGCGAAGGCGGGAGTTCGTTAAGGGGAAGTAAACGAACCGCGTTTGCCCGTTGTAATTTGTTATCTTCGGGCTGCGCGCAGCTGCCGGAGAGACGTGCAGCGAGCGAGGGAGCGAAACGCCCACGGGGCCAAGGATGTTACACGGGCGCAACAAGCCGCTCTTTCTTCGGCAGCTTCCTCCTAATCAAAGTAGGCTGGGGGCCGGGCATTCACGGCCTAATTCGAGAAAACACGCGGCCCCTTTCAGGCCTTTGATCGCGCGTTACCGTCGCGTTAGGTGCGTACATACGGTGCTTTTCACCGTTGGCCTTTTCACATGGCGAGGGGGAGAGGGGAGGCGCCTTCGTTAGTTCTCGTGAAAGGAAGCGCCATGGGGAGGAGCGGTAGGGGGCATAAGATACGACGCCGGCCACAGGCAAAGGTGGAAATTATTTTCGTCGCTCTTTAACCTTGCGAGTGCCGGCGTTGCGCGTGCAAAAATTTCAGGACGGATGTGCTATCGCGGGAGATGCCTCCTCGTCTTCTATTAATGTATCGATGTTGGGATTATGATGCTTCGGTCAGAATGCAGGATGGGTTTATGCGGAATATCTGTAAAATGTAAGGTTTTTTTTAAGTACATGTTTCTCAGGAGATCGCGAAACTTGAGGTAGTATAGATGATATACTATGTTATGTACATTATGAGAATAATTTAGGTTTATAAAATGAAGGTAAAATGGAATAAAGCTTGAATTATTGGAGAGCTAGAAGCTTTCTGGCAAAGGAAGAAGTGTATGAGAGAGAAACGTTTGAAGCAAGAAATATTTTATATTTCGGGCTCGACTTCTTTTAAGGATTCTATTTGTTTTTGGTGGTTTTGTTGATGTTTTTCATTTGAGTAATAAAAGCCTTTGCCCTTAGGATCGGATTAAGAAAAGAATTCCTGTTCTGATCGTTTTAAATTTAAACGGTAAATAAATGATATGCAGAAAAAGTATATACATGCGCATAGTATTTATACCATTCTTTGAGGCATTTATTAAAGTGAGCTGATGAATTAAATTCAATAATAATGATTCGTAATGGGAATTATGAATAAAATCGTGCAAAACGATGCATCGCTATCGGCTGATAATGAAAAATAAAGCACGGTATAAGAGGAAAAGTTTTTTCGCGAAAAATAAGCCAAAAGCTTCCCTTTAAATTTGCATTATTCGCAAATGTACAATAGTATGGATATGGAATATTGCGGAAAATAATTGAAAGGCAAAGTTATTCGATTGGAGTTGTGAAATATGAAATAGAACAGAAAAAACAGCACGATAATGTAGCATAAAGTTTATTTCAATTCATATACGTATCATACTCAACGAAAAATTTCACGAGAAGTATTAGCATCGCATTACACTATACTTTCAGACAATTCATAATTCTAATCTACGTACCAAAGTATAAACGACATTTTTCACTCGACTCGAAACATCGTGAAGCACATGAAGCTCATGGAGCATCACCACGAAACATATATAATCTTTAACCTCCATGTTGTGTCTTTAAATTCGATAATTTTCCTCATTAACGCAATAACATGGCCAACATCCTACGATTCTAATTAGGTTTCGCACAAATCATCGCACGCATTTCTCATTTATACCACTCGCTTGCGCGAAATATAAAAAAGCACATTGCTCTTCATCAAAACATTCCAACGAATCCGATTACTTCCAGGTATTTATCGATCTTCGCTGGGTCTTCTGGACAGATTTATCCAGGATATAAGTGTCTCGTCTGCTTTATTTTTAATTCCAGCTCCCACGTAAGATCACAGAAGGGTTAATTCGACGCTGAACGACGACAACGCCGTTGCAAGAGCACTCGTGGAATGGGTTAAGAGCGTTCCGCGAGGGAGAGCGATCTAGATCATGGATTTAACATATAGAATATACATAGGCGCGCTTGTGCGGCCTTAAGGCGAGCCGGGGACGTACGAGGGCAGTGTCGCGCAAGCGGTAATTGAGAACGAGTTTTAAAGAAGGGTACCGAGCGACCGTGTCGTGGCAAACGTTATAAGGGGGCATGAGCCCGGCGCTGGCACGACTGGCCGACGAGACGTGGACCCCTCCTAATTCCTCTTGGATCGCTAACAAGCGAATTAAAATAAGCACGTGTATAACGCACGTCGGCCGTGCGCATTCACCGAGGTTGCACTACCTTTCATGCTCCTTATCCCAGGCTTTTTTTCCCGGCCCTCCTCCCCCCTCTGGAATCGCGGACGAGCTCGCTGACCGTGGATCTTTCAGCTTTTTATGCGCCACTTTTTGAAGGTTCCGTCTTAAGAAACGCGACCCTCCCCCCGAATTTCTACAAGCTCGCCGTCCCGAGGGGAATTCAGTTCTTGCTTTTCAGGGGATACCCGTGCCGCATTGGTAAGAGAAGGCGGCTCCTTTTTTTTTTTTTTTTCTTATTCTTAAAGATCGGTATAAAGCGTTGAGGATAATTGGGATGAGTTTAAGTGTGTAATTGTTTAACGCGGTGCATTATCTCTTGAAATAGAGTGTTTAGTGGAATGTTTTGTGTATAAGTATGATGCAAAGGAGCGTAATGCGGAAGTAAAGTATGCTTTGGCACTAAAAGTCGGAGATAACTGAGATAACTAAAAGTGTAACTATCTTACTAAATCATCGTGCCTTCTCTGACCAAATCTGATGGGATGTATTATAAACCGATCTATCCTTTTTCCTCACGCCGTAGATCAAGTTTTTTTTTTGCAAGAAAGCGTTTCACCGAACCTGAATTCGTCATCGGTTCGCCCTTCTTTTCTCGTAACGCGTAATCGGAAGATTTAAAAACCGCGCCACTTTCACACCGTAAGACAGGTACAAATGGCGATCGTCAATCAAGCTGATCGGCCGGAATTTTACAAAGTCAGAAACGGGCGTTGGGTAAATGCAAAATGCTGAAGAGGGAAATTGATGAGATCGGCTAAGTCCCAGTGAGATCCACGATAGTATATCCGCGCTTTCGGCCATTCATTTCCTCTACGTTGGGATTAGCGGGATCCTCCTCGTGAAAAATAGAGAGGCATTAGGATTTTGAAGACTTCGCGATAGCGTCCATCAATTCCTCCACTCTTGCACACGAACCACGATGTATTCCTTGACCGGTAAAACTATCCTTAACTAAATCGCATAAGGAGCATGAAATATAAACGGGTCACCGGGGCTACGCAGTGAAAACTGTCCAGGATCTGAGTACATCGACTGCACTGCTAAAAACTTAGCGCGAAACCCTCAGGATGGAATAGAGAGCAGGTATAGCAGGCGTTATTGAGATGAATATAATATGTATTAGAGAAATACGAATAGGTATTATGGAAGCGTACAAATGATCAATAGCGGTACCCCTCGCTCTTCTCACCACTAGTTTCAAGAGGTTGTAACCCTACTTTTCCTGCTTTAAAAAAGGAAAAGAAATTGATGAACATTAATTATTCCTTATAAAAGTAAGGATTACAATCACGCTCGTGTCACGGTTTTATTAGGGGGAGCTTAACGAGGTAGTGGAGATTTTATCGAACAGATAAAGAAGTCTTCGTAAAAAAGACTACATAAATTTTCTTTATTTGGCCGAAACAAATATATAATAATAAATATTGGGATGATGATCGCAGATACCGGACACGGCGTAGGCGAACGATAGACCATTTCAATTACCGCAGCAGACTCAGTGACAGTCGTCGGTTACGGATCGGAGCTATTTGAAAACGGGGTCGCAATTCCCAGACGAATTTGTAGCTCGCAAAATTTATGCGTACTTACGTACTCCGGTACGGACGAGGGGTAACCTTTAAGGTCCTGAAGGACAGGGGTCACTCCCCGGTTACGTAACGTTCTCGTTTCTTTCACTCCTGATCGCTCGTACCGCCTCCTCACACGCGCTGTTCTCTCTTTCCCGCTCGGCGCCTCGACAGCAATTAACCAGTTAAGAGCGGGATTTAGTTTTAAAAATCTCCCACAGAGTGCGGAATTAAAATCAAGCAATGAGGAGTGTAGACGTCTAACGCAGGGGAAATGGTCGTATTAGAAATTTTATGAAAAAAGGAGGACGGATTACATTTTTATTTGATAAAAAATTAATAATTCGTTTCTGAAAAGTTATTGATATTATAAACTTGACATTCTCAAAAAAATAGTAAAATATATAAAGAAGGAAAATTGAAGAGGGAAAGAAATTTTAAGAATTTTAATTGATATTGGTGTGATATTTTTTGAAACACCGTACCACGCAAAGCAGGACTTTGCAGGTTATACACGAATATCTTGACTCCTTAGAGATTTCATCCTGTGAACAGACGGCACATGTTTCGAGGGGATTTACTTTCCATAGAGTAGCCGATATAAAATTAGGGAAATGTTTTCCGATGAGCCGTGTAGGTTTTGTAGATGTAGATGGTCGACCAACTTGAGAAATTCGTGTTTCCTGAATTGCATATTCCTCAACAATTTTCTCAACGCATTTCAATAAAAACTTTAATCGATTTAACTTTTCATTAATTTTATTATATAATATTGTATGTCGAAGTTGCAGTTTACTTATGTCCTCACTCTTCCATATAAAATACATAGGAGTTGTGTTTGTGATATTATATGAAGGAAACACATCATCAAATAATATTCTTACCACATTTTACTAAAATTCCGAGTTTTACTAGTCAATGGTAATTTTGTGTTTTACACGACGACTATACACGTCAACCGCACCACAATAGAGATTAGGACGCATGTAACTTCCGTTACAAGGCCTCTGTCTCACGAGTCGTCCACATCGTTCATCCCATCGTTTACGCACACTGGCATACGCAGGGCAGCGCATACACACTCACACGGGCACATCGGCACGCCCTTTGACCAAAGAGAAAAAGTCTCGCAACCGTGTACGAGCGAGTGAAAGTTAAATCGTCGAGCTTATCTCCGATTTTCGTCTCGAAAAACGGCCATTACCACGGGGACTCGGTAAGTAAACCGATGGAGTGTGTACCGGCGCCGTGGCGCGCTGTAATTTCACGTATTTCCTGCCGCTGGCAACGACATGAAAATGCAAACATGCCCTCTCACCTAGCTCACCGTTTGTTCTCGTTTATCCTCATTGTGCGCGATGACAACGCGCTGCAATGGCATCACATCCAGCTTCCGGCATGCACAGTCACTGAATTAGATGTGTCACCTGCGAATATCATTAACGGCCCTTAGGATGCAGCTGTGTTTCTCGTTCTCGTACCACAAGTTTCCTGCTTGAATCCTGGGCAGACGGCCGGGTCATATGCTGTTTGAACGACTACCGAAAAGCGCCACGACGATTGCAAATGTTCGTTGAGGGGGGTTGTAAATATTATAATAAAAAAATATCATTTTTTTTCACATGTAGATTTTTTGCTATGATGAAAAACAAGTTAGTCTGTAAAACAGTATTGCGATACGAAGGACAGTGATAGCTTTTGAACGCTCTAACACGACAGCTGTGAATTATAAATAATATCGCGCTAAATTTCATTTTCTTTTTTTACGAATAAATCAAAATTTACGTCTGCTTGTATTATCGTGTGATCGTTACACTACAATTTATTATTTTCTTACAGATCTTCCGAAAAAATGTGTTCTTTTATCAGCACTTATGCTAATCAAATTCGCACAGTTAATATTAAATTGAGAAATTAAAACTTGAATATGATATAAGGAATAAGTATAATACTTACGTCAACAGTAATCATTGGTATCTTATCCGATTCGAAAATCCTTTTCACAAAACCAATGTCATCCGTGCTCCAATCTAGTAACGTAGTTAAATATTCCTAATAAATAGTATAAACGAATAGCACCAAGCGATAACAAGAAAGACCAGCATTTATTATCAAATGCCAATGTGATCGATCATCGTCGCGCAAAACATTTGTTCACTTCACACGGAACAACATAGTTCGGGAAGCGTTCCTCAAACCTTTCGAGTACGCAGGCGCCGAGATCGATACGAGGAACATTAACGAGGCGGTAGATATATCATTTTCCTGCGTTCGCGCGAAATGCAAAATTGCCGACGTTCCTGAGGGGTGCCATTGCAGATCGACGTTTGGCGATGGCATCCGGCCGGTGGTGTGACGAAAGGAAAAAGAATGACCGATAGAATTCTGCCGCTCGAGAGTCGTTAAGGCGCTATCAAGTGATTAATCTCCGCGGTGCGCTCCGCGCCCGTAATTCTCACGACAGGCATCGAATGCGTTACTTGGAAGCGTCATAAATGCTAGGACGAAACAAAGCGACCTGCAGCAACACCCCCAGCACACCACCCTCCCCTCTCCGGCTCGTCCCTCCCGCTCTGCCGTGACAGTCGTGACAGACTATGCACTCCTGATAAGTATCCTCACACATGGTGCGTATCTACCGAGGGGAAATGGCACGAAGTTATCTCGCTCGCGTTTACGTATTCCTCGCATTTTTTTTCACCCCGCTTTTTACAAGAGTAATACTGTTTGCAAGCGTAGTGCCCTCGATTTCCATTTAGCGGCATTTTTAGAATGTCGAGCGGAACTGCCTGCGCGCCGGGAGAATATTCTATTGGTTATCGGGGAGCGCGATGTCCGTATTGTGGGAAAACATTCTTTAATTCTATCGAGGTGTTTATCCTATTCGCGCAAGGTGTCGGAAAGAATTAGCGGGGTATCGGGTCTTATTCGTGGCGCGGATGTGGGAAGTTCATTTCCATTCGTGTTGACAAGCGTGGGACGCGTATTGGTTTGCAAAATACGCAACGAATAATCGGTAAAGAGATGATAAAACATAGGGGAGTAGGAACATCGAGCAGCGCGTATTTATACGAAATTATTCGATTCGTTTTGAAGCGCAGCGAAACCCCAGGCCAAGACCAGCGAGACCGATTATTCCATCGATATTTTGACCAGAAATATTCAACAATTTTGTCCGCGAACCTTGTACCAGAAATTTCAGGCATTCCACGCGGAGTTTTTGTGTCACATACGAATATTCCCAACGAAAATTCGATGTCCACACTGATCGTTTACCGCGACCGTGCGGATCCTATGTGCCGTTAACCAGTCGTGCTGCTGATAATAATTTTATATCGTCAGTTATAATGCTCAATTGCCACTAATCGTATCGTAAAAGGTGATGATGATCCTCTTGAGCGTAAAGATCATTACGAAATAAGGTAGAGAACACTTATTTATTACGTTTCGTCCTTTCGATTTTCTTCTGAGAATCAGTTTCAATTTTAACTTGACCTATTTCAATCCAACTACGATCAGTTTTGTTGCCACAAATAGGAATTATTTTATTCACGACCGAACCGGATAAAAAAGAAGTCGGTGCAGTGCCCAATAGCCGACGATAAGTTAACCGTTCTCTTCCATCTCTATTATTGGCCTTGATCCAGACAATTTTCTTCAGTTCGCATCTATTCGTATCGCATTAAGGTGCTTGCAAATCACGAATTGTTCTTATATACGAACACGCTTTTGGCAGTGCTATTCTACCATGTACATATCTGTGAGAACGTGAAAATAGTCCGGCGTGAGAAAGAATAAATATTTCAAAGAGCATAAATGCGTGCAACCGAAGGAACAGTGTTTGTGCTATTAAGCAATGAAAGAAGAGTAATTCGGATGGAGTCCGTGGTTTAGTTTTGGATAACACGTGGTGTCAAGAATGCACGTTGCTAATGGGTGTGTGAACGTGTACGATTAAAAGGTGGTGCATGCAGAGACATTGGGGAAGGAGAGCAGATAGTTACAGAGTCAGAGTCGGAGAGCAAGGAGTCAGTGTTAGAAACAGAGTAAGGAGCCAGAGTACAGAATAAGACAGTATCACAGCGATATCCATAAACCATCTCCGCTTATTAACACGAGACACTGGCGCAAAAATACTCAAACCCAATCCCCGTCTATTCTCACATATGTAAACATATGCAAATATTCCCAACCCATCGGGGACCGAACGTAATAGACGAGGATTCTCCGCCTTATTTGACAATGTCCTTTTTCCTCGATAGGACCATCATCGCTTTATATGAATAATTTTCTACCTCAACCCCGATTAAATCATGCCCACCGTAATAGAGCGCCGCGATCGCATAAGCCGCGGCACGGGGAGATTCGCGTGCAATTACGTTTGTTTGTTCGAAGAAGGGGAATCCTCCCCTCGGCCGCAGCCGGTAATCCTCCGGCTCCATTAAGATTCCTTGGGACTATGATCGACCTCCCTGCGAGATACGTATTACTTCGACCCTCTTCAACGTCCCGCGCTCTCCTTGCTCTCTGACGTTGGGGGAGAAGCGCTTTCCTCCTTCCTCGGAAGTTTCGCTGACCACGCGAACGGGCCGATTTCGTGGATCGAGGACGCGCGCAGATCCGTCTATCGGTGCTCCAAGGACGATTGTATCGTATGAATATACGCGCCGGTGATATGGAATTCTCGATGGAGGAAAGGCCACGTTTTATCGTCTTGTTTTCCCTAACTTTGACTCCTAACCGGCCGATTCCTCCTTGCCCAGCCTGAGATTGGTCTTTCATAGCGTACGAGTGATATATGGTGAAGGGATCCATCATTGAACCCTTTTTCATTATTCTTAATATACGTATAAAGTCGATGGAAGTTTTATTGGTGTATCAAACCGACGGATTCTGCCAAGTGTCTGTCCATTAACGCTTTATGCGTTCAATTTTTCCACGAAGCGTGCTGTGCTCTTTGGCGTGTCAGGTCGATTTATAGGTTTGTGGGTGGTTTAGAGACAGTCGCGTTGTGGATTATTCTCAAATACGCGTAACATAGACGGATCTACGGAAGTGGAGATTTACATGCAAATGTGGGAGTATCGTGTAGGCGACACGTTCTGCGTAACAGTCTGTTTGGAGTCACCGTAAAGATTAGGCGGCGCGGTGAGGGAAAGGGAAGTTACTGAACGGTACGGGCGATACGTTCTTTACTTTTTGCTTCCGAGGGCTGAGGAAGCAGCTGAGTTGGCGGAGAAGCTGAATGAGGCGCACGACGAGAAAGTCATTAGTGTAAGAACTGTTCAGAAATAATTCAAACGTTTCCGGAATAGACGAGCCGGTGTAGCGTACAAATCTTTCCCCAGGTGCCTGTAATTTCTGCTAGGGCTGTTAAAAAATTGGTTCAAGGACGTATTATTGTTGAACTTAACGATAGAAATGTAGGTGTTTGTTTAATAATATTCAATCTCTTTTTTCTTGTTAGGATAAAGACATTTTTGAAAAGATCATAAACTGTCGTGACTGCCTTTAAGGGTGTAACCACTAATTCGGATAATACGATAAATTCAATACTGTGCCAAAATTTCTTCGTAAACATAGCATTACATAATAAAAAAAGTCTAATTTCATGAAGCGCGGATAAAATTAATTTACTTTTGCATAAGTGATCTTTATGCGTCATAAGCACGTGGTTCCTGGAATATACCCTTTTGTTATACGACAAATTAAAGTGACACGAAGAAACTAAGAATCCGACTAGGTGAAAAATTAGGATATACACGTGAACACTTCTTTCTTCTGGTCTTTTACTTAAGTAAACCACGAATACCCAATACGTAATAATACTTTCTTCATCTCGACCGATGTTTATTCGTCATTTCGATTGCTCCTTTGCGACAACGCGAAACATGTCGATTTTCCAACATTTCCCCTCACCTCGCATTATCCAGCCGTACGCGATTAGTCATCCTCCTAGGGCTAATTATATTTCGCCTATTTAAAAGCACGCGGCTTCTAAGGTAGTGTAACGACCCAGTGGTTATAACTCAGTGAGTGAGAAAAGCCAGAATTAATCTCAGATTATTAATTATTTACGGAGCAGAAAGGGTACGGCGCATAAGTCTTAAAGTTAACTCCGACGTTCGTTACCATGCACCTGGGAAATGACAAATTGCGGCGTACAGCCGCCATGAAGACAGGGAAGGGACGCGACGTTGCGGTTCCAGACACAGCTGGATCTCGGATGCCTATTGTTTTTACATATTAAATCAACAAATCATAGTCAGGAACCAGTGTGAATGGCTCTGCTTTACACGCTGATATATCGAGGCCCTTGCGCCATAACACGTTCACAGCCCGGTGATCGTATATATCTCGGAACATTTCTTGCTATTCGTCTCAGGCCTTAAAAGGGAATGTGTTCGGTGTGTCGCTACCGTAGCCATCGTGTCAGGTTAAAACAGAGCATTCAAATTGCACGTTGAATTTTAACAATGCTACTTGGAAAAAGCTCGAGAGGGATGCGCGGTTTATATTTATTTCCCGTATACTCTTGGTAATTTGTCTCCGTGGCTTTCTCGAGAGGCAAGGGTAAATACGAATAATTTGCCGAAGAAATACGTCAAAACTGAGATTTCGAGAATCAAGACTGCACAATACACCATTCTCTATTTCATTTCGTGACGTTCATACAGCTTATTGTGATCCCGTTTCTTAATCGTCAATCTTCATACCGATAAATCTTTTCCTAGTACCTCCCTTTACCATAATTTCATGCGTCATGCGTAAGACGCCAAAAATCGAACTACAATCTCAATAGTAAATATTTTGTCATTCCATAGGTCCTATCCCTCTAATTCGTACGCCAATCGCGCATAAATTCATCCATCCATCGTTTCCACAGTTATATTAATGTAACTTTCTAAGCGTCGTAAATAAAAAATTAAATTCCAAGAGCCTAACACTAGCATAAAGATAACAATGACGAATAAGAACGTTTAATCCTTTTTAACTCGATTAGCCTTTCCCACCCTTGAACACCCTCAAAGTATAACTCATCGTTAGAGCGTTTTTCGGCACCTCGTTCAGCCTCTCGTGCCTTAGAGCGAATGCCTCCCTGAACGTCCCGCCGATTTTCACCGTTAGCACGTCCCGTAGACAATGCGAATGATAGAATGCGCAAGCGGAATTACACATTTTGTTTCTGGAACGCTCCGAGCACCGGCGCAGACCCGAGGGACGTCCAATCGCCGCCCGTTTCATGGAAGCCATTGACCACTTTCATGCGAAGTTTTATCTGCTCATCAGGAGGCCTTTCATCGGTCACGCCTCGAAGACTCCGCAGCTCCATCGAGATCATCGACGTTATCCCCATGGATAAAAAGAGGGGCGAGGGAGGGGGGGACGGCGTTTTCTTCCTTCAGCGGCCACTAATACTCCGATAATCTAATACCCTCCGGTCGTGATGGACCTTTGCACCTTCGTCTTCATTATCTATCGGCCACGCCTCGGCTCTTTCCAAAGATCATTGATCTTGGCACGAGGTATCGGCCAATTGCCCCTTCGTAATCCGCATACGCTTCGTGTGTCGGAGATATTGCCTCGGTTTGTTCTCGAACGACGGTTAACGGGACCGTTAGTCGCTAGGAAGAACCTTTTCGACGCGGACAGGAGAGATGGATTTCAAGTGAGATGTATGGCTCTTTGCGCGGAGTTGTATTTCGTGATTATTCTCGTTGCTCGGTTAGTTTTTGTTTTGATCAGCGTCTTTTCTAGAACAGTGCCTTCTTTAGAGCGTCGTTTTTAGAACAATTTGGGTCTCGATTGTATGTTGCTGCAGATATGTTTTGTGTGAACCGTGCATGCTAAATAATCGTATGAAAGGGAGTTTGAATCGTTAAGAATAAATCGCAGGTACGAACTACGAGTTGTTTGCTGTATTTTATGGTGTATTGGTATGCGGTCATTTGGTTTTACATCCACGATACGCATACCAAACAAAGTATCACGTTAAAGGCCTCTTTCATATCTTTCTACGAGTTCCATTGATTACTTAACCAAACCTGTACTAACTTTTACAACTACCATCAGACCGTTAACTGGATTTATAGCTATAATTATGGGACTCTCTGCATAATTAGCTGCAAGTGCGTCGGGGGAGCGAAAATCTACATACATTTCCAAGAATTACGCAAACTCGACCAAATTGCTTTGGACGATCACGAATAATATCGAACTCCCGGATTTCGCGGCGCATTCTTACGCGGCGAGAACTTTCAAGAAATCCCGTCTCGCCTCTTCGACTAATAGGATTCTCCTTTTTTTGCCATCAGGAAAATATTTGGTCCCCGGAATTTTTACCCCGGCATACTGTGGGGAGCGAAAGTTTGGAAACGACACTGAGTCACTTCGTTATGACCAGAGTGAAGCGTTTCTAAGACTGCCATCAACGAGACTTTGTCTTTAACGCGTTTCGTGCCGTACCGTTACTTTTGTTACTTTCGGATATATTTTTGATTTTCGTTTAAGCCACGCAGGGTGTATCTCGCCACACTATTACCATTTACCCCTAACATATGTCTTACGATTTTTATAATCGATAAGAAACTCTAAGAATTCTCTTCTTATTTTTCGTTTTGCAAAAAAAATTCTACATAGCCATAATAGAAAATTGATCGTGGAGTGTATATGTCCCACACGGCAAGGAATATCTTAAGGCCTAGTAACCGATAATGCGCTTCGTAAGTGTACGAATGTCTGTGATGTGTGTGTGTGCAAAGCGTGTAAACGATCAGGTGTCGAAAATCAAGTGTTGAGAGTTAGCAAATGGCGTCAAAACTCTCTAAACGGAAGCATCATTTATATAGTGTCTAAGCGTTGTTTATTTCAATCGAACCTTCATTTAAAAACTTTTTGTATCGACGAATAAATCCCACAATACAGTTCTCGCCCACCGCGAAAACTTGGTCGCTCTGTCGGTGTTAGTGGGCACAGACGCGTACTTAGACTGCACGCCGATTTTAAACTCATTTCGATGTGGGATTTATGTTTGTCGAGAAAACAACGTACTTCCAGGCTTCCTCTTCCATCTCGCCCTCATCCTCCAACCTCTCCTCAAGCCTTCCTTCGGTCTACTCTCGGGCAGGTTCCCTTTCTCCGCACCCTTTGCGCCCACCTTTCCTTTTCTCGGTCAGGGAAAAGTTCTTACATATTTTATATTCCGCCTCCCCCGACGCCTTGGCTCCTGTTGTTCTTTTTAGCTCTCACCGTTCCTGGATTAACAAGGCATTAGTGCCTTTAGGCAGCGAGAGTAAGGATCAGAATCTTGCAATTTATCGTCGGGCTATTTAATTTTTCCCGTTGGCATTTAACAGACGGCGCTTAAATTACTTTTTGCCTTTAGCAGGGGGAGGAGTTTTTGGATTGCTGGACGGGAAAAAAGTGGAAACAAGCAAGATGTATAACTTGAATTGAAAAATATCTGGGTAAAAGTGAGCGAGAATTTTTACGATCGGCGCACGAAGCAGAAGGGGAGGCCTCTGCGTTTGCTGACGCTTTTTCAAGCATGAAATACGGGGAGGTTATTTCTTTTTTCATCGGTGGCAGTATTGATTCGTTTATGAACTTATTCGATTCGAATGTACAACGGGTATAGGTAGCTTTGAAAATTTCGTACCGAATATGTTACGTACATACAGAATGTATGTATTTTTAATTTAATGTATTACTCAATTATCAATTTTGAGGTATTACTTTGTAACCGAGCCTGCAAATTACAAGATATATCGATAATATCGCAAGTTCATATATATTCTAGAGACAATCTCGCGCCATTGCGGCAGTTCGAGAGTAAAAAGTTACATCGAGAAATTCCACGGTGCAATTTACAAGTTAAAAGCTAATTTTATCTGCAGGAGGAACTTTAGAGCGAAGTATAGCACAGTTATTTTTTATCGGTAATCTCATGCGTTGGGAGAAACTTGGAGGAAGATTCCAGACTTAAAGGAGCGTAGAAAAATTTCCGTTCGATCTCTCCCCGTCAGGCCCGTTATGGCTAGGAATTCGCCAATAATGCGGTCACTACGTTACGACCAACCGCGGTGTTTTTGATCGCCGTAATCCGTCTACGCGGAAAAGCAGACCGGCATGCGCGTTTCGCAGCGCGCAATTTGCAGTCCATGTTTCGAGGGATTAAATTAAAAATTTAAATCTCACACGACAATTACAGTCTGAGTGCAAACGAACGTACGTTGAAACTGAAAGTTGTAGTTGAATACGTTCTTACTTAGTCAGTTTGAATATATTGAAGTTATGCTTAAACAATGGGAAATACATAAATCATATGGAACAGGGTGGACAAACCGAGTTCTTATAAAATTTTAAGGTTAGAAACGTATACCTTCTTATAAATACCGAAATATCTTTACAACAAAAGTAGATATCCGCGTGAAACCTCCTATCCAATCAAAACGAATATCGTACTTCATTCTAAAGTACAGAGTACGAGATCCAGAAACTTAGAAGAACGAGATGTGACATTACGCTACGTTTCCCAGAGACTAATACTACTATGCCTTCCAATAACACTCTTAACCCCCCCCCCCTCCCCCCCAACACACACACAACATTCTAATTCTTTAGTCACAGACATGCGCACAGAGCGCCTCTTCTCAAAGTCCTTAGCGCAGCAATAACGAAGGCCATGCTCCATCTTAAACCTTGGCTCTCGGGTTAATGACCTTAGTAAATCGATTCTGAAATTGAAGAGACAATGGGACGATTCGACGGGGGGCTTATGAACGTTCCTGCCGGACAAAGCACAGAAATGCCCCTGGCGCGCGCGCGCGCGCGCACATTGGCACGCACCGGAATTAGCGGGCGTCCGGTCGATGAAGAACTATTTTCGGCATTTCTAATTCCGGGCGAACAGGGAGACAGGAGGGGAGGAGAAGGCGGAGGGGGGAGGCTGGCAGGAACTTTTAAATTGGAGTTTTGACTGGATGCATTGAGACGGACTTAATGTGATTTCGGATTGGCCGGAGGCGCGCGTGGAAGGGAAGAGAAATCGGGGGAGTGGATAGCGAATTCGACATCCGCTGACGTCGGGGCTTGCTCGCCTTCCACAGGCCTGCGTATCCCGCTTCGACCCCCCTGTTCTTCGCTTTTTCTTCTCCTCCTCCTCCTCCCCCTGCTCGCCCCCTTTCTTCCCTCAACTCGCCCTGCGAGTTCTCTGCGGGGGCAAAAAGAGGGATCCGTTGAATGAGACCGATTGACTTCGCCGCCCCGACAAAAGAGCCGTCGAATCGCGCCGGGAAATTCAGACCGCCGCGTTTTTCCTACCTCGAAGCCCGCCAAGGGGCTTGGGGCTACCCGAGGGGTTGGACATCGGGGCGACTGGCGCGTAAGGATACCGAGGCGTGTGGCACGGATGGCTAGGGTGCTGATCGTAGCGTAAACACTATTGTGCTGCCCGCAGGTAGAGCTTGAAACACTATCGGTGCGATGATTGATCGTCCGTATTTCTCGTTATACCTGAATTTCTATCGATCGTATTTTTATCACAATTTTTGTGCAGACTTACGTTATACGAAAGGATTTCTGAAGAGCATGTGAGAGGGAAGATTATTTGAGACCGTTTACATAATATTTATTATTGCATTTAAACGTGTTATCGCAGAGCATATGGCGCGGGTAAAAGTGATTTTTGTAGGCTTTGCGTGATTAGAATCGAAGAGGATTCCTCCAATAGCGGGGAGAAGGATTTGTTTGTAATAAGGCATGTTAATTCCTGGAACTCTTCTTGCTCGAAATGTTGTAATTGATAGATATATTTGTGGTATTATCTAGCAGCTTTTTCAAGGTAGGTGGCCTCTTGGTGGAATTAAAAACACGATGTGTGGTACAACACATCGTACAACGCATCGTGTTGTTAATTCCATTAAGAGCCCGCCTACCTTGGAAAAGCTGGTCGCTAAGACCACGAACGTATCTATCAATTTGTTCGTAACACTGCGTTACAAGCAATGTACATACTGTTCGCCCGACGGTTTTGATCGTTTGATAATCTGACGCGTCGATCGTTTTCTACCATGTGTCTGGCAATCCGAAGCGTCTGCTGTTTTACTGCCGCCTCTCCATTGAGGACTGGTGTCTCTTGACTTTAGCCTCAGGACTGAGCAACCGACGATTATCGTCTATTGATCGAGCGCTTGTATTTTTTAATACCGAATACTCGTGCTAGGTGTTTCTTTCCGCCATGACATTTTTCTGAGCAATGCTATACGCATGTAACGTAGTACTAAGTTCGAAATTGATTAACCGCGGTGTACGATACAATATATAATACAAAACACCTTCTCTCAAAATGTGTAGTGGTATATCAGTGATCGTCATATATCTAAGAACATATCAAACAACTAATATCTAAGATTACACACTTCGTAAAACCAGCTCTTTATTAAAAATCTGCACGCACACGAAACAACTGTAAATTGCACGAAACTCTGCACCTAATACAATCGCGTAACAAATATTCCTTATTAAGCGAGTGCCATAAGAGATTTTTAATGACCGTAAATCCACGTAATCCTTGTCATCTCTTCAGATGCATTTCTTTAGTAAAGGTTATTATCCATGCTTTTTTACGGCTACAAAGCTATCTATCAGGTCCAAACAAGCACTCGTGCAGCGTTAATTGCGCCCCGGGTTTGCGCTCTCGTAATCTGAAATATAAGGGCGATAAACCGCGTTGCGTAAGCGCGCTTAAAAATGGCCGCGCGAGAATCGCGGTCGCAGCCTAAATAAATTCTCATCGCGATAAAGAGAGATTGCGCGGGTCCGCGGTGCAGATCGCGCGATAAGAGCTAACGACAGTTCGTTAAAAGCCGCCGAGCGTATCGACGCCGCTGATCTCTGCGCCGCTGAAGATATAATCGATGGATCGTGGGCGCCAATCTCACCCCCGCGTATCCGTCCAACTGGCAATACCGTTCAGTCCCTAATGGCGCGATTAAGAAATTGCTCGTTGTCATAACGGCTATCCTAGAATTACCTGTACTGTCGTGCCGCTCAGAAGCGTGTCGGGCCACGGAGATACGTATTCGAAGTAAAATCGGGATGGCGATTGACAGCGAGCGGCTAATTTAAGAAATTACATTTTAAACGGCCAATTACGAGTACAATAAGAATTTTTATATATACCAGTGTGGGTGGTCTCGTATCGGGATGTAATTATTAAGGCGAAGAGGTGGAAAGAAATTCCTCGTTTAAAAACGATTTCTTAAATAGACACTGACGAGACGTATCTGCTTACATAAATCATAGATCGCTTACCTTGCCTTATGACATATTGGTATTTTACTGCTACGAAAAATGTCCATTATACAGCCAGTTGGATTCGTAATCATAAACACTTATCATAGCAGATCTCCGTATTACCTCGCGAATCTCATTACTTAAACAAACCTTGAACTCTTACGCTCAGCAGTGATTACGCAGTATCAACATGAAACCGAGAAAAATGGCGGATATGAGGAATCGAAAAAAATCCGTAAAGCGCCATTATTGGCAGCTCCTAAGCCGGAGGTGTGTGCAGGATGAAAGCTCCTGCAGGAGTGGCGGCTAAAGCGCAAAAATTATCGCGTACAAACATCGCGCACGTGCACAGCCGGTCCTCGATAGCGATTCCATTCGCCCACAATCCGGGACCGCCGGCACCGACATTACATCCTGCCCCCTCTGGTCTAGTAATTAGCCCAAGTGCGGGATTCGCAAAAACGAATTTCCCGAAAGCGTGGCGTTAAATTAACGTTTGCCAACTCTGATTGCCGGACGGTACCGGCGCCCGACCGGAAATCGCAGCTCGAAAGGGTCGATTAAACGACCGCCCGTTGATGACGCCCGCCGTTTCCTCCACCGGACCAATTATTCTTCCGATCGGGACAGAGGAAACAGCTGAAGGGCCAGGCGGGTAACTGCGTTTTCGTACAACTCGACGTCGACTACGATACCGTGTTCTTTCCTTAATCAGATATTTGTAACTCCTTTATTATGATTATATGACACGTGGGTACTGGGTTAAGCAGCGAGGGATTAAGTGGAACGTGCTTAATGTAATTTTGGCGAAGTAGTAACACAGGAAAGTGGTAGTTGTGGTAATGTGTTAGGTATTTAAGATGTTATTCTCTGGAAGATTTTACTCGATTCTATGAAAAAAGTGATCGTGAAGTTTAATGTTTAACAAGCGAGTTAGAGTGTGTGCAATCTGCAGATTGTAGTTTGGAGGAATAGCTGTATAATGGCTAGTGGAATACTTTTTCCCTTATTTGAAATTACGACGGAGAAGCAAGCAACAGCTGTAAATATTTATCTTAATATTTGAAATATATGTACGCATTTTTTCTATCATTTTCATAATGGTTTGATTATTCATTTTCTAAAAATATTTTTCTTTTTTTTTCGTGTATACCTGAGCTTTATTAATGTGATAATCATGTATTTACGTACTTTTAGTAGTTTTCTAATGTGCTAAGTTTCGACCAGCAATGAAACTAAATAACGTATTTTTCGAACTCGCGTGTTTCCGCAAATCCTGTACAATATGTATCCTTTTATAAAATTTAACAAGATGATTCAGTACACAGAGCACGTCCTTGCAAAAAAACGTCTTAACGAAAACCGTAGTATCTAAGATAATCTCGTGCTATTAAATGGCATCCACGAGGATTACGTAGTAACACACTTCTTCTGGTACATATACGGTAAAAGAAAAAATAAAATAAAAATAAGAGATAGAATGTAGACAAAAGGATTCCACGGTGCGTCTTGGTGTAAATGCTGATCCGATAACGAGCTCCTTCCAAAATGCTCTACCCGAATGCAGAGTAGTCGCTTCTGAATTGGCCGGATTTGTTTTGGGGCCGGTCTGGAGAGTGCAAGGATAAAAAAAAACAGGTAAGGAGGGTAGTGGCTCATAAAGCAGGAGGGCGCACGAAGAAAGAGAGGGATTTGGCAGCGGCATAAAGAAGGAGAAACGCGGATGCTGTTGGGCCAGGGCGGCTGATGCAAAAATAAATCCTTTTTATTCAAGTATTTTCCCCTTTTCCCTCGCCGACCAAATATATCCACGGCCGATTCGACCCTCCCGGATTAATTCACAGCCCGTAAAACGATACGGATGAGATAGACTTCGGGCTTACGCAGTTTGCTCATTCTCCCAATTGTTCTGTATAAATTTTTCGATATTCGTGCAGGCACGTATTATATATCTAGCAAGATTCTTGAAAATTTTCCGAAATATTGAGACGCGCAGATGAGGTTTGTTTCGTAAGTACAGGCGATGATATGCGATAAAGAGAGTCTTGACCTGTTGCTTTTATATTTTTAAGTTTTAACGCTAACTCGTTGTCTACTTCCTTTTTGATTTGAAGATGATTCTACTGATGGACGAGATGTTTGATGTTCAGCATCATGATTTATTTTAGGTATAACCTTAGCGTTTTTATAGAACTCTTTTATACTTCTTCCACATTTTACAACTTTGTAATAATTAACAATGAAGATTGTTTGGACATAATACAATCATACGCTATGAATAATCGAGCGTTTACATCCGAGTAATTGCAATACTGGGTAGTAAAAATATCATTTGATTTTACCATCGATTTGTAGAGAATGGGGTTTTAGCGAAATTAATTTTATAAAACTCCTTTTCTGCATATTCCTATATTTTTCAATCAAAGTGCCAATATTTATCGGCGTTTCCATCGGGTTGGGAAGAAAGCAATTTTGGTTTTGTAGGGTGACATAAAATGCATATTCTTATATAAACACTAAAATTTAATCAACAATGCAGTTTTTGTTTTGTTCGATCACCTTTTGTCACGTTTCTTGCAACTGCATAATAGCGGAGCGTTCATCAAAATTCTGGTCCTTATCGGTAAAAATTACAACGCTATTTATGTTTAAAAACCGAAACTACTTTCTTGCTAACCTGATACGAAGATATAACCTTTGAAGACGCTAAGTCATGCAGCACTGCGCGGGTTTCTAGTTCCTTTAGTCGTGAAGCTTGGTAAACCGCTGTCTATCCTTCGATATCTGTGCTATGTGATCTTTATATTTCATGGACGCGGATTTTCTTGGCACTGCTCTACTGGCGTGCTAGTTGCCCGGTGATATCGTGTAAGCGATCCCTTTGTTCTTGAATCTAAATGAACTCATTTCTGCGCTTCTTTCATTCATCACGGTTCATTAAAATTCATCGTATATGTCCGTGATCCACTCGTGAGACCTCTGGTCGTCCGATTGCCGACATTTTCTCATGCTAACGCGTCGCGGCCGGCCTCGTCTTCTTTTTCCCCCCTGAAAATATCCTTTAGCAAACGGATATTCCTAACTGTGCATAATCTGTCGGTATTTCCAAGCAAGCTGCCACTTACATAATTTACTATAACTCCGATACACGCTCTGGAATCTTCGTATTATTTGGACTTATTGCAGCTCAAATAATAGAACGTTTATCGGTACTTATATAATTCTAAGGTACGTAAGCAGAATCTGAGAGTAAATTATGATCGCAATATGGAAGGAATGAAAGAATGTTGCTAGAATATTGTTATGGTTGTCTTACTAATACGAACAGTTGACTAATTTTTCTGCATGAATGTAGAATTTATTGGAATTTTGCAGAATACACTTTGAACAATGGATCATTCATTATTAGTTGCCTTCCATGGTTTTCCTATTGTTATCCATAAAATCCTTGAAACAGATGAGATACTGTACTGTGATTGTACCTTAAGAAGAGTGAAATATCTGTACGTCTGAAATAAAGGAGACAAAGATTTCTGTACGAATATACAGCTCATTGTACAATAAAGGGTAATCCCTTAAACAATTAATCGCATTCCTTCTCGCTTCGTGGTACATTTCACAATATAACCTTCTTAGAATTGCAAGCTCAGCGTAATTATTTCGCGGGTAAAGCAAAATTAAAACGATGATAATATAAGGCTAATCACTCTTAACATGCTTCAAGATCAGATGAATCACGTCCTACCAATTATTTTTTACACCTTAATTAAGAATTATCGCCTCCTTGTGTATAATCTCTATCGAGATTCACGCAGAATCACAAAAAAAATGCAATTATTTCTCGAACGGAGCAAAAATTCCGCGGTCCGCCGATCGACTTCTGGAAGCGTCAGATCTGGCGAAAATTCCACGAATCTCGGTATCAGCACCGGATGCCAAATATCGCGGCCATTATAGCGCGTCTTCGTAGAATCCAGGAGTCAATCCGTTATCCCCGCGCCCAAGGACACTGCGGATGATCAATGTGGGTCGATCGTCGCATCAGGATCACCCTGACCTGGCACATCGGGGGCATCTGTCTTCTTAGAACGAGCATTCGATTGCAGGGGCGATGTAGCCGCGTACAAATTGCAAAACGTGCCTCGTCCATTGTGCTCGGTTTGCCTGGAACACTGGCGGGGCTCTGGTATGCGCGTGCATAATGACCAATCGTCCACTGGCATTCCGACGATCATTTAACGTGACTCAGGATAAACCACCGTACTGTGCGGCGAAGAGGTACGCGCGGGATAAAGGCGCATGATAAGGATCGCGGATATTAATAAGACGGATAGCCCACTGGGCTGTAGGTCGATATGAAGCGGGGCGATCGTGGACAATTGTGGACAATTGTGGAATCGGAAAAATCTCCCGAGGGGCTAATGGAAAGGTTATGATATACGATCCGTAATACTAGTGAAATAGACTAGTCTTCTTCTCGTTTCGGAAGATGGCAACATTTGTATGGGAGAAATCTATCAAGCGCGTATGCAGGATTTTTTAAGAGTTTACAGACGCTCGGAGCGAACGGAATAGAGCGAGTTTTGAGTAGGACATCGTGTTTTCGATACTTTCCATCGAAGATGGAACGTACTTTTAAAACGATCGTGATTAGAAATATACATTGTTGGGTATAAAATGATTACTTTCGTGGTTCCGACGTGTACGCCTAATTGCATCGCACGTTATCCCTTCTCGACAAATGTCCGCCGATTACCGGCGTAGGGCACTTTAATGAAGTTGTTTAGGTGCCACAGTCCCGATCCACGTAACACGAGTGACATCGTTGTGCATTGTATTCCAATTCCATTCGAACTTTATGGTCCACTACGAACGTCTAGCCCGCCGAAGCACGGAAACGTCGCGCCAGGTACGCGTGTACCGCGACCCTCGTTGAACCGTACGCATGCCGACTGTGGCTACTTCCGTCGATGGCATCCCCGGATCACATAATGCTGACATTGCCTTTCGTGTGCTTCCGTTGGACAGAAAGGGTGAGAAATTAATTGAAATATGAGGAATGAAAGAAGGATGGAATGAGGAACGGGACAGAGACAACATATTATTGCGAATAAAAAGTTTTTTCGTTTCTTCGAAATCTTTAATTTTGTAACAGGACTATGATCAAAGTTTACTTTGGATGATAATATATCGAAAAATGCGAAAATTTTATTTTTTAGATCAACACGCGCAATTTCCTTGGAATATATGGTTTAATATGAACTCTGAAACATTTTTGAAATACTCAAAACTCTTCTCTTAGTTGTAAACATAAAAAGTTCTGTGTATAATATTTTCCCTTTTGCAATTATTCGGTATATATTAGATATACAACTACAAGATGTTTCAAATATTTTTTATGCAACGCGATTTTTTGTCCTAAATACTTTCAAAAATTACTCAGCCTATTCCCGTATGTAACATTTTAATCATCAACTTCTGGCACTTATATTATTAATAAGGAATAAATAGCAAAGTTTGTAAGAGACCAAATACAATACTTTTATAAATCCAGAGATGAGAATTTCTGTCCTGTGTAGTTTATTGCGGGCTTCGTCTGCGTTTTATCTGCTGCTCGAATAATTGGTTTCCGGGCAAATAAAAGTATTTCGCGCAGGAATCAAACTGTCGTCCTGTATTGTATCGGTGTACATATGCACGTGTATGCGCTGAGCATATGCGGTCAAGCCGGCTCGCTAAATATGCACGTGTACACGATATGGTTACTCACAGGACACGTACGGTATTAGCCATATGTATGTAGCTTTTACGATATACCCTTTACGAACATGCACATAGCGACTCGCCAAATATGCAACTGGACACGTGCATTGGTATGCCGATCCTCGATTAGCCGGACTGCTTACCGTTTACGGATAGCAAAGATGTATGCTGGACTTGTAAATCGCTCATAACATCTTAATGTATACGACGAGCATATATCATGCTCCCATAATCCGATCAGGACGAATTCCAAACCAATTTCTTTGGCTTTCGAAATTCTTCCTACGCTGCCACGTTCCTACGCTTTTGGTCATGTTAATAATGTTCAGTGGATAAATATACTATACTTAATACATTGAAAAATTAATGGGCTTAGGCAGACTTTACGATGCACATTTTGAATTGTTCGATCAATGGTCAAAATATGTATATATGTATATATGTGTATATATATAATAATAATAATAATAATATGCGAAAGAAATGAAGAAGTCGAAATTTATAACAGATATTTCGAAAGTTAATTTTATCCCACGATATTATCAATACTGCATTGTTATTTACGTGTTTTATAAGCGGTTATAACATAGATCAATGATAATATTGCGCGTTTTTGTAATACTTGCAATGCTTACCATACGACTACAATAATTGATGTTATGTAATACAGATTAGGTACACATCTTTACGTTCAATGTCCGCTCGTAGAATGCTTATACGTTTATCGCGAAGTGTATAAACTCCACATAAATTCCTGTTCTAGAATAACTAAGTGTACTTACTCGTGGGTACACGCACAAGCATTAGCGCGGCTCGTAAATAAACAAATATGAGCCAATATGCCTGCCAACTGTTTTACCCAATTATCTCTTGTTTATTATCCAGGATGTTTCTGCACGAATATTAGAAATAATGGTTGTGTTAGCCTATACAAGACTCCAGCACGAGAATCAAGAGCTTAATTTCCTCGGTTTTCCTTCGTTGAATAATTGTACTTTGCTTTCGGGAAATATGTTTATTTGCAAATTTCTCACGTAGGCGCACATATATTTCCGTGCTTGTACCACACGTTGCGTCACGTTGCTATATTAAAAGCCATGACGTACGCATTGTACACTTTTTTTTCTTCGCAAGCATCATGTACTTCGCTAATACGCTAAATTGGGTTAGCCGTAAATTTCATTCTTCACTCTGCTTTTATCATATCCTTTGTTGGCGGATGCGATGTTAATTTTATAAACACGTTTACTTTTTAAGAAAAGATCTGTGAATATGAATCATGTAATACAATACGCATTAAAATAAAGATATATTTCTCAGCAATTACTACTTCGTTTCACAATCTTTAGCTAATTTACTGCAATTTTTACACTAATGTAATAAAATTAAATTCAATCTTTTCTGAAAACAGTCTTTAATTCAATCGTTTCCAACCATATATTACTTTTATGATTAACAAGGACATACTTTACGCAAAAGAAAGTTTATATTAACAGAAATATCCCAGATATTTTCGAAGATTTTTTAGAGAGCCTATGTGAAATAGTACATACACGAAAATTCTTGACATCAAAGGATAGTGCTATGTAATCATTTTAGGATTTTACCAGCCGGCACGATCCCTATTACCCGCAGCGTCGCTTTCCTTTCATCACTCGGACCTCCCTTGCCTTTGGTTAATTAGAAGTTTATCTATGCAATTAGACAGCATGCTCTCGTTCCTGTTCTTACCACGTTACCGGATGGTGGATATTACTTTGCTGTTCGCGGAACTTTTTCCAGCAGACTTACCCCCGGAGACATTTTTCATCATCTTCTTACGGCTCCCATCCGTCCTATGGTTTCTGCGTTAATTAGAAGTTTTCTGCCCCGATTATGCGACGCGTTTCGACCTTTAACGTTGTCGAACTTTTCATGAAAAGTGTCGGTGAAATGTAATTTGCGGGCTGGCGCCAGCAAAAATCGATATATAATGTCAGGCACAGTAATACCCGTCAGCGCATGGGTCATTATCATTAATACTGCGCTACGCGCGAATAATGCCACGATATTTAACCCTTTGATTTTCATTCCTCAACAAATCGTTATTTTTAATTCGATCATCAAATTGAGATCTCTCCATCGTTCTAATGATTTTGGTATAAATATATATTTATATAATATTATTCAGTAGTACACTTAGTATATAATATATAATATATTTAGTACAAAAATCGTCTTACGAATATACTCATAAGGACGTCTATTTATTTATTCATTACAAAATCACTATATCGTGCTTAACAGCAAGTATCGCTTTACTCTAATTCGTATAGCTTTTCGTTCCACATTCACAGATAAATGTCAATCGAAGAGTCATTCCTCACCCGTTGAAAGATTTCTCGACTTTTCTTCTCCTCTTAAATATACAAGGCTATACCAGCAAAGAAATGAAAATATAATAAAAATCTTGAACTTTCCTAGAGACTTTCGTCATAAAGTGTTAAGCGGTCAAAAGACAATATTTACGCATCCAGGATCAAAGGGTGCACGATGAACAACAGCCTGATGGTTCATTCTGGCCCTCAAAAGCCTAGCGTAACGCAACTCATGATCGGCATTGCTTCATAGCGCGCGGTAGATTTTCCTCCGACAGTTTGCGCGGAGACGACACGTTATTGCATAACGGCGGTGCACGTGCGGCAATAAAAATCCGTCGTTATGCCCGTACAATGTACGCGTAACTGCAACGATAACGACCGTGCGTTACGAGCGGGCCTGCGTACGTTGATGCTACGCTGTCTTGAATTTTTGCCATTTGGCGCGTCGTTCCCCCCGATATTTTAGATATACGCGCTCAGGCTTACGGGGCATCGTAGTTATGAAGGTTTAATGCCCTCCGTGCGATACATTTTAGCCGTCCATTTCAGGAATAAAAATCACCGTCAGTACCCCTCGGCTCGCGCGATACACGGCCGCTTTCGTATTCTTGGATCGTTCCTAGGATGTTGACCCGCCATGGCGATTCCTGGAAGAACCATCGAAATTCGTCTGGATCGTCTGGATATGACGGGAATAATTGTACGGGACTTAAAGGGAAGGCGGGCAATACTTCTCACATTTAGGATTACTTACATTATTTTATTCAATTCGTGTTATTAAAGAAAAACTGGATCGCGAAAACGGTAGTATTATGGATGCAAGAGCAATTTATTATTGCAATCAAGAAACGCGGTTTCATAGCTCGCCGTGCACGAGAAGTGTCTAAAGTAATGGCAGCTGTCTGTCATCCGTCCATTGTTTTGCTCTGGGATAACGCGGAGGCGAGAAACGTTATTCGCGGTGGCGCGCGGTGGTAAAAGAATGTCCTTTGACTGCTATTTTACCAAGTTATTGGCCCGTAGTCAGGTCTATGTGCCAAGCGTACCTACATTAAGGGCGGTGAGTAACAGTAACGATATTAGACGGGGAGATAGGTCACGTCGAGTGGTTCGAATGGTTCGTGAGAAAGACCGGCTATACTGCAAAGTAGTTGTATACTCGCCCCTCGCTGGAAAATGTTTCGAAGGAGCGTAAGGGATGAGAGAGTCTTATCGGAGTTTGCTCTTCGAGATTTTTCTCTCGAAATGTCTGCAAACCGAAGCGCTGGCTGAGTTATAGCGCTGCCCGTCCTCTCTGCTCCCTTTCTTACCTCTCCGCGCCGTCCCTCTTTGAGGTAGATGCGCGTTCGATCGTAAATAGAAAGCCACGGACGCCGAAAAGCCTTGATACCGTAGAGCGTGGAAATTTTAACCTCGCGAACCGCCTAGAAAACTCGCAAAGCTTGCTCTTAGGTTTGAGCGAGATAATTTAGTTTGCATATATATTTAAGAGCGATGGAAGAAGTATTCCTCCGCGTAGAATCGTGTGCTCGACTTCACTTTTATTCCAGATTTTTTTTTTCAGTCAACGCGTTGAGCGATATTCGTGTAGTCTAACCGATGATACTTCCTCAAATTGGCGATGTTCATCCAAGCTCTGTTTAAAAAATATCGCTGATCAAAGTGACTTGCAGAATAAATTAACACTCTTCCTGTACCTGATACCGATTATTCATCCGAAACTATTTCCCGATATTATGATTTATCGTGCACCTTATCCTATATATTTGTTACATACGGATATAATTATCTTCCTAACGAAGATCGTGTATACATCAACGATGCAGTGGTAAATACCTAAATACAGCCATGCATATACATATCACATTCGCGGCGAAATTATTCGATTATCACAGGAGCCCAATTCGCTATGCATACGGTCATAACTAATAACTTCACTTTAATGCTCGGTTTCTATTCACGAGGAATAAATCCTTGATGCCTCCCAGTCTAAAGCGACGCGATCGTTTATCTCCCATGAATAATCCAGCGATATAAAGGCAGCAATCGACGGAAATTCGCAAAGAAATTCCGTGTACCATTAAGGCCACGCGGCAATTTCCCGTTTTCATCGTGCAGGAGCGTCCCTTTAACAAACTACCGTGCGAAAATGCGACGTGCGCCGCGAGGACGCATGCGTTTATACGCGGTAACGATGGAAAACGAAACAAAAGTAACGAGGGCTCGTAATAAATTACCGGTAGGTGCGCTTAGGTGCGCGAACGGCTCGTTCCCTGCTCGAGTATGTATCGCACAACGTGCATCGGGTACCATCTACCATCGTCATCGGTCCTCCCCTTTGCAGGCGCTTCTAATTTTTATTAAACCCGTAAAACGGCCAGCCGTGACACTTTAACGACGGTACGCAGGCCGTGTGACCCGCGTCGATGTACCTGCAGCGACGTCATTTTGCAAATGGCCCGGAATGGCCTTGGGATGGAGAAATTTGTGGGCCACACCATCGGCGAATGGTGCCGCGAGAGAGAGAGAGAGAGAGAGTGAGAGAGGAAAGGAGGAAGTGATCCGCGAGGGACGCGCGCGTTGACGGATGAGAGATTCTCTGCTGATGCCGCGTAACGAAGCGTCGTCTCTGCAGATTTAGTTACAACGGCCCTATTTCGTGAATGGCTTGCCTTGGAATGGTCAAATTTGTGGAGAACGGTGGTTGGTATCGAGGTCAGGGGAAAGGCGCAAAAAGCAAAAAGTACGGGGGAGATGTAGGCGTGAGGGATGTGGAATTCTCTACCATTTCTGGTTGCTTCAAAACAACGCGTGGCTTTTGTAGATTTTTATTACCGCAACGTTATTTCGCGAATGGTCGCATTTGGAACAAACAAATTTTTGGGGGAACGACGGATGGAGGACAATGTACGTTGTTATGTCTCGCCGAGTTTGCCTCGATGTCAGCTATAAGGATATTACATTGGAAAAAGCAATTTTATTAAAAAGTATAATATATTTTGAAAGAATGTATACGTTGTTGAAAGTCGAAATTTCGAATATGCATACCTTTTTAAGGAATGAAATATTTTTTTTGATCACGCTCTGTAAAATGCATCACGCCATTCGGATAGATATGCTTACTGAGATATGTCGTAAATCATCTTTTTGTAGATGAATGAATTTCATGATTCGCGATACTTCTAGAACTCTAAATCGAGAGATATTTCTAATTTATTTTCTATTACGTAATGTCTGTGTATTATGCGAAACGGGTAAATTACTTTCATAACTACGCTGACGTTTACTAACGACAAGAGGGTTTAATATTTATGCTTGTACAAGAAATATAAACATGTTTCGTATATTTTGATTACAGTACAATAATACTACATTTTGTTGTACCTTGACCAATCTTTTACTCACGTTATCATGCCCATTTTATTTCCTAAATCTTCTTCGTTACCGACAGATACACGTCGCGTATGTTTACTTCGAACAAACGAGTTAATCAGTAATGAACTTTAGCTAATTGTGCTCGTAAAGAAGCAGTGATCATGTAATTTGCTTTTAACCTTCATTGCAAAGTACTGTATTGTTCCATGCTTTATAGCCGATGGCTCATTAATTTACCTAAAGCTCTCCGTTGCATATTTGATCGAGAAATAACTTGGTCAACAGGTTAATGCCCCGTAAGCGGGCATTTAAATTTCGCAGAGTGACACGAAATAAATTCGCCTTACGCAGTGCAAGCTTAATAATACCAGCGGATATTCTATAACGACCGCGTAACCGAATATAAAATATCTTCGTTTTCCGTTTCACTTTATTTTACTTTCCATTTGTAGTTGTTTTTAATATCCCGATGATACTTCGGAACGCAATAGTTTTTAATGTGTTCGTACATAAAGTCAAGGTATGCAGATGACCATAATTTCATCTACCTTGCTCTGATATCGATGTGAAATCCATCATTATTATCCTCCGAAAATAAATGTCTATTTAAAAGCAACATACTTTCAAGAGTGTCGATATTTATTTACTTATCATCGATTACAAGTAGGTTTATAAAACAATTATAATATTCAGCGCAATTAGATTTGAATGACTTAAAAATCGGATTTCATAATATATTTAAATTTGGATATAATATAACGAAACTATGTGCAGTGATAGATTTTATGAGTTCAACAATATTGATGTTGGAATGTCCATCTACTTGCGTATTTTATAAATTTTGCTATTATTACCAGTAAAAAATACAAATGTCAATTTATAAGAATTGAACTCATGTAAGAATGATCTGAAAGAATTATACTAACCGAACACATAGCAATGAATCGTTTAGTTTCTTCTTATTAAAGTTTTTTTTTATTGTAGTACTTCTCGATTTACGTGAATTTTGTTTCAATTCACACCGATAAAACTTTATATTCATATCACATCAAATTTAACTTTATAGCATATTATTTCTATTTCGTTAAACGCAACTTTAAGCACAATACGTAGACAGGCACTAACGCAATTAGTTCTCCGCACAATCTTTCGTTACGCTCCAGAAAAGTCGTGGACTAATCTAATATATTCGCTGCTGTATTTCGTCGATAATCGAAATATTTCTTCGCTGGCCGAGCTTCCAGTTCTCGAACATTCCACAGTCAAATGATCCAGACTTCGGCTCGATGCGTAGCCTGATTGGTCATTCAGGCCGTTCGACGTACTTTTTTAACGAGCTCATTCAGTGGAAGCATCGCGCGCAACGAAGCGTCCATCGCATTACTGGCCTTCGTTTTTTCCCTGTCTGCCTTTCCGGAATTTTTCTCGATGGAGCCCCGTCCGATAAGCCGCAATCAGGTGCCTTTATCGCTTTCGAGGGACTTCGATACGTGGAGTTTTAGAAAGGTAACCTTGGATTTTCCAGTTTCGTATCAGTCGTTCCTTTGCACACGGGTCTTATCATCAATTGGTTCGGTTCAACTTTCCTGTCCTGTCATTAATGCCACTAATTCCACTTTCTAAAGCAGCGCTCTTATTTTACCGATTCTAAACCCTGATCTCCAACGAGGCTAATAAACGAGGCTAATAAAATTTACTGCAAACTCTATTAGGTATTGATAATATAATATAGATTATCCGTTGTTTATAGGTTTAAGGTTGAAAGCGAAATGCTGGGAATGATTAACTCGGAATAAAACTCGTTAATAAATAATTAGGACATGCGACATTCATGCAGGCCGGTAACGCTTTTCCCTTGCGATCGTTTATTGCTTTTCTATTTTTGAATACTTACTGATTGGAAACGCTATTGATACCTAAGGTTGAACATGTAACGAAACACAAAACAATACTTACAGAAGCAATCTAAAACCTTTTAATTGTTTACACACTTGTTCAAGTGTCAATTCTCCCCCCCCCCCGCTCCCTATCTTTTTGTATTCTTCTGAAATCACTCTTGTATCGATCTATGTCTCATTTTATTTATTGCCCAGCCTTATTTCAAGAATCAATTCTATTCTTTTTAAAATGTATTTCTAGAAGCTATTTAAATTTTGGTCAATACATCCCAGATCCGCCTTTCGTGTTTAAATATATCTGAGTTTATGTTTAAAGAAAAGAAAAAAAAATGTGTGTGTGTGTGTGTGTGATTAAAATCTCTTATTTAAATATCTTACAAAACGAACGAGCAATTGACAATGAACACCTATTGTCGATAAACACGAGTACACCCGCACATTTCACGAAGTATAAATTCTATCGGTCCCTTATAAAGTTATTCACGAAACACCGGCTACTCCCTCTTACGTACCCCCCCCCCCGCCTTCAACAAAAACCCCGTAATTTCCACGCTCCTGGGCTCCCTATTCGAATTACCTAAACCTTCGCGCAGACATTAACAGGAGGCTCTCGACCGTTCACAAGCGAATCCTCCTACCCAATAACTCCCCGCGCTCGATCAAAACGCGCCGTACGCCGTGAAATTCGATTGTCGCCCCGTTTCGAATTACCTAAATCCTCGTGCAGGAAAGCGAGATCCGTGATTCCCCGGTTTCGATCGCGATCGCCTTACGGAGGCGAGTGGATGGACGAGCCTGGGGCCGTAACCTGAAAGAGGACCTAACGTCGTTTACGTTTGATCGTCGTCGTTGGTGGAGCGGGAGGAGGAGGAGGAGGAGGAGGAGGAGGAGGAGGAGGAGGAGGAGGAGGAGAAGAAGACAGGTTGGACGTGGGGTGGAAACGATAAAAACGGCCAGCAGGTGCCTAACGTTTCTTTGCTCCGGCCCTTCTCCTTCCCCCTTTCAGGCGGGCGGTGGAAGATAAGGAGGAAGATCGAGAAAGGATAGAGGGCGGAGGCGCTGGAAGGCGAGGGGGTGGGCTGAGATAAAGAAAGGGAGGGAGGCACGATCGCGTCGTTCGTCCTGATTGCGAGGGCCCGAAGGCTGGCTCCGAAGGTGGGCTGGGGCGCCATCGCCCCTCGTTCCGCGGCGGCCCCGGAGAATAAACGAATAAATCGCCGTTTCTTTATGCAAACTTGCATTTAATTCGGGGCGAAATAGAAAGGCATTAATTTCGTATGCAAATACTACCCCGGCCTCGCGCACCGTCCTCGACCACCCTCTGCGTGACGGTGAATCTCCTCGAGGTCGGAGGGGGGGGGGGCGAGAAGAGGATGCGAAGAGAATGGAGACACGTGAGAGACATAGTCGGAGAAAATGATGATAGGAAGGAGCGTTTGAAAGGAAAACAATAAGGAAAAGGGACAAAGAGCTAAATTGAGGAAAAAGGAACAAGGTCTTGGAAGGCATAGGAAAGCACGAAACATAGAGAAAATGAAAACACGGAAGTGAACATACCCTAAAAGATGATCATCGAGAGACAGCGCCAGGAAGGAGAACCTAGAAACCAAAGAGCAGCGGAGTAAACAAAGAAGTTCACGATAGAAGAAGCACGAGTTTCAACCAACAGGGTTGAAAAAGACGACGAATTAAGACATCGATTTGTCGCTAAGCAAGGAGGAAGCGCCAAAATAAGGCGTGAGCGAAAGAGAGAGAGAGAGAGGCCATGACGAAAAGGGAGATAAATAACCAAAGAGAGAAACGAAGAGGCAGGCTTCGGATACGTCAGTGGGTGGCACTCGTAGCGACCAGAGGAGCAGGATCAGGAAGGGGAGGACAGAGAGCGAGGGAACGAGATAGAGGGTAACCGTCAAGAGAATGAGAAAGACAGCTCGAGGAAGAAACGAACAGAGAGATGGTGAATCGCAAGACAAAGCGGTGGAGAGAAAGGGAGAGAGATAGAGAGAGAGAGAAGTACGGAAAGGAGTCGAGGGACGGTAGAGAGGGTGGTTCTCGAGAGGACGTGGGTAGGGAAAGCCAGGCTTCCAACCAGGACTCGCAGTCGAGGCGGCTTTCACGGTATAATCAAGATGTTTGTTGATGTCGACGGCGTCGGAGAAACTGGAGCCGCGGGGAAACGGCGGCGAAATAAACGTAAGAGCCGAAGCGGTTGGGCTCAGGAGTGTGGAGGAGGGAGAGGAGGGCTGGTGGAAGACGAGCAGAATCCGCGGAGAAAATAAATGCCGCGAGGACGGGGGAGCAGGCGGGGTGGGGGAGGGGTGGGAATGAAAGGGAAACACGAATATGAAAAAGGTCGGTAAACAGAGGCTCGCGATGAAGGGATCTCGGCGGGGATTGTAATTGGAATTGCATAAATTTGAGGGTCTTAAATGCATCGAGGCTACGTTGCGGCCGCTCCTCTTTTTGGCTGGTATTAAATACGTCGTTACCCTTGAGTACACACGCTGTCGGCGTCCGAATGAGTTCAACTTTGGTAGTTAAGAATCGTGTCGGCTCTCACCTCGCCGTTTGGCAGCTGAATATTCGCCACGAGTTTTTCCCATAAACTACAGATCTGGAAGGGCTTGATGCCAGCCAGACAGTATTCTATGACGAATGCTGTTCACTTACTTATTCGCGAATTAATCTGGTTATTCAAGACTTCGCGTGGATACTGATGTTTTGTCCATCTCGTATGAAATTGCGACAATGCTGGGATATGTACGTGGTGGGATGACTGGATGTGTGACTGCGTGAATAACGTAGAAAGTCATGTCAATTTTCTATGCGATACATATTTGCTCATCAGAGGGCAAATGACTAATGTATTGCTGCATTGATTACGCGCTGGCTATATTCAAATGAATGCGGACACCATTCAAGATGCGACCACTTACAAATAATCACAAAGTACGTTAACAATTGTAATTATAAAAAATGGCGTGTATGATTTAAGTTGGTCCAATTCAATATAACACAACTTCATTTATATTATTAATCGTACGATTCTTGTCTCGCGAGATGACAATAGGTTACTCACGAATAGACAAGCTTTCCCTTCGTTTAGTCATGTTTATGATTTACTTTGCTCATCTATGATTCTTGAGAAAAATGATGGTTTCTTTTTGTTACAGGTAAATAGAATTTCCAGAATTCTCCTCGCATAACGATCATAGAGGCCTGGCGGTGAGTAAGCATACTCTACAGTTGAAAAGCACTTGGCCACGTAGGATACATAAGTAACGTTAAAATTATCTACCTATCTCTCCGAACTGATAATCACGGGTGCTTTATTCAGGTACTTAAGCCAAATGAACGTTTGCAGCCAGTACCGTTACATCAAGTACCCAGTCAGAGAGCAGTCTTTATCTATTTCCTTGTTTTCTCATTTGCATACACAGCAAACACTTCGATGAGGAATAGAAGTCACAGTACTATAGCTTTTACTATAATAATATAGTGTTATGTATATTACGTACTTTCGTTTGACTAAGGAACAACGAGCAGTGACAAAATTTTTGAATTCAGTACTAAATTTAAAAAATTTTCTTTCTTTGATTCACATAATGAAATTGTATTTCAAATTTTGTTTCTGTTTCATTGTAAGATGCAACGATCTGTTTTATATTCTGTTTTATATTAATTATATTTTTTCAAATTTCGTTTTTAATCAATCGCACGATGTAGAATTTAATTGCGTTACCATTATTTCCCACTAAAAAGGCAAAACATTATCTTGGATAAATCGAAATTTTCTACAAATATTTATGAGAATAAAAAGGAGCGGCGCGAAAAAGCAAGTAGATTCATTCAATCATTTACGTACAATAACGAAAATCTGAGAAGATGCGAATTTAAACGATACATATAACAAAATTACGTACGAGTCGTTTTGACTAGTTTGGTACTTTTTCGATCTGGAGCTAAAAGGAGACAGACATTTGCTTGGCGCCACATTTTTGAGGACAGCAAGATTACTGGAAAAAGAACAAGTCATTAAATTAATGTACTGCACAACCTTTGAAATGGATATCGCGCACATCAATCAATATTGACATCTAGAAATGTTTTCACGCACCAAAGTGGAAAATATTAGAAATCACTTCTAGGCTACACCTTCTAAATATCATTTTTACCCAGAGCCGCGGTCCAACCAGATCACGCCTTGGCTCCAGCCTTAAAATATGACGTAAACCAAGAATAAATCCAAGTTGCCGGCCGTTTCAAAAAAAAAGGTCGGGTGTTAAATCCTTGGTCGACGTGAAATACCTTAGAATCTCGCGATGCTTCTGGGCAAGAAAGGAGTCCGGGCGAAGTCTTAAAGACGCCTCGAGCCGCAGGATTGGTTTACGGCGTTTCGGTAAGCACTGGAGGATAGTACCTATCCCCGTAGTAGCGGTTTGTGTTCCGGAAGACGGTTTACGACTTCGCCAGCTGGGGAACTCTTTACGTGCCAGGTGTTAGATCATACGCTCCCGGAGGGGGTAAGGCGGATATGATTTACGCTAAAGTGCCGTGGCTTCGATTAATTTAGTCCGCTGTAGGTCAGGGATCAAGGTCGTGCACTTTGCCAATTGGATTTTAGGAAGTGCTCTGAATGCCAAGCTGATTCTGCATACCTCCGTGAGAAACGTAATCATAACACTTCACTGCATTTTCTCGTAAATCGGCAAACGAATCGAGCTCAGGGTGTTTTGGATCGCTCCGAGTGTATTTTAACACGTTAACCGCCACGGCACCCATATATGGTTAACGGCTATGTTACGCGGAGGTCACGTTACTCGTAAACTGGTGACACTATTCTTCGTTGTATTAAAATAGGATTTCGAAGGTAGGATTGAATGTAATTTATAAGTTATTTTTTTTCTAACACGATTATAACGAATATACACGAAATAAAGCAAAACTAAACTACACGGTAAACGAACATTAAAAACATACGTGTGCTAATACAATAATAGAATATAAAACACACTTACACCATAAAATTTTAATTATATTTATATTTAAATTTGCTTTTAATGTATTATATATGTTACGTGTGTTTACGATACGAAGGTCCTTAGAAGAATAGCCTTCTCGCGGTTAACCACTCCCCTTTCCTCGCGCGCGGCTGTCGCCGATTTAGCGAATGAGCGCTACGTTCTGTCGGTGAAGGTTCAATCATTGGCTCTTCCGAAATTCCTAGGCGGTAATTGGTTCGCACCTCGCATGAATTTCACGTGTGTGTGTGTGTGCCAAGCCGGGTCGCGGGTCGCCGGTTACCCGCGAGTTCAGTTCCTTTGTGAATTTCCTAGAAGTGTGACATAGTTTTTGTATCTAAATTCCACGAATACACGAGTCTGTTCCATTCGGTCTATTTCCTTTCCATAGTTATTCCCTTTTTCCTTTTCTCTCCTTTCCGCTCCCGAGAGCTGTTTCCAACCCTTGTAGCGAAATGCGAATTATTTCCACAATATGGAATACAAAAAAAATTCAATTTAAAAAATATAAAAACTCAACCAAATGGTGATCATGTAACGAGCTGGTCAAATAACCATAAAACATCTGGTGAACGAATACTTGTTCAGATAAAAATTAATTGAAATGCCGAAAACCCCTCAACTAGAGGTAGCCAGAATCATATCACATTGTTTACGCTCAGAATCTCGGATTTGGTACCCTGGAAGAAACTGAACCAATTTACGCTGGGCGTTCAACGTGTCAATATCGATTTAACCTTGACAGTCGATGTAGCCTCGATAGGTGTGGACAATCGTGAACAGCTTCAGCTGTACTAGCTTACATTGTGGGTATTTTTTTCACCGATCACTTTTTCGGTTCTCTTGTTTAGTTATTCTCTCACAAAGAATTTACCTTGTGTTATGACAACTAAATTTATGAAATAAAAGATGTTCAAACAGTCACTATCTTCTATAAAATATTACTTTGAAAATTTAATCGCTTTTTTGCCAAAGGAGATGTAAAATAGTATAAGGACGTTTACTGAATATATTCGAGCCACTCAAACCTACGAAGACCCTTGAAACCTTGAAAGCTTACGAGACTAAAAATGATATTTATCAAAATTGATAAAAAAAAAGATTTAAATGTGCTTAAAATTACTCATACTCGATACATTTATACAACGTTTTCCAGAATTAGAATCCATATCGCCTGATGAGGACCAACGAGAGAAAAGAGTCGTCTCAGATCCGTTCCGCTCGAAGGACACGGGTGTTAAGACGTCGTCGCCAATGACATAAAAATCTGTTGTCATCCACGTAGGACGTTATTCCCATTTTTATCGCAGCATTCCGCCCCTAAGAGAAACGATATTGCGAGGCAAAGTTCCCGGGGATTCCGTCAAGCCCCGGACGATATCGAGCTTTGATTGCATCGGACACGGATACGCGCCTCGGAGTATCGGACGTCCGGGTAACGGCCGATTTGATTTTACGGCTACTTGTCGCGGACGTTATAATCGCCTTAAGGTTTATTGGATATATGTCGGAGTCTGGAAGCGTCGGGAACGCATTTCGCGATGTTTTTAACCCGCCAAACATTTATCGACTTCGAGGAAGGGGAAATTTAAGTAATGGCCATTCTCCGAAAATTTGTATTTATCTGGAAAACACTTATTTGCTCATTGGAAAGTCATTCTAATTCTAATGCCAATACGGTATTTTAAGTATCACAATTTACTCGACTGTTCTATACTTTAACATAAGAACCACGTTTACATAAAAAAACAGCGCTAAAATACAAAGAACTCGAGTCTGCGCTTTGCGGGACAATCCATGCGAAGACGAGGACGTAAATCGATCTAGGATGACCCTCTCGAAATTTCCCAACTCGTTACGCATCGTACAAATACAACGATAACATCTTCAGTCGTCTTTTCCCGCTGGATGTACACTCGTACTCGTTCACATCCATCCTCCATTATCGTGCCACTTCCAACGTCACAATCTCTTCCACCCTTCCACACTTCATCACAAGACCCAGGTTTGCATCGAAAAGAGCAATAACGTAGAAAAGCCTCGAATCGGCAGTTTGCGGTGCAATCCACGCGAAGAAGACGAGGACGTAGATCGGTCTAGGATGACCCTCTCGAAATTTCACAGCTCATTATGCACCGTAGGAATGCAGCAATATCTTCTTGAGCCGTCCTTTCCAACGGGCGCCCGCTCGCATTCGTTCTCATCCCCGCCTTCTCCCCCGCCGCGGGATGTTCTTAAAAGAATTTGATATCGAATTCTTCCCTCCGGGCCGGAGGTACGAGGCGAGAGATACCAGCGGCGCGGGGGGACGAGGCGGAGTGCATTATCTCGAACTTGAACGGAATCCAGCCGCATCCCTTTCGAGGGAGGTTTCCACGCCGACAAGTACGGTGCCCCGGCTTACTATCGGCCCCGCGGAATTACGCCGGCGGATAATAACGTTTTATGCCGATTTTAATACGCGGCTCCGCTCCCGCCCAGCCCGGGAATCACCTTCGGCGAATCGAGGGATCCTGAATCACCGATTTGGCGATATCGGCCCTGCCGCGCTCACGGGGAAATCCTCCTCGGCTCTCCTTTCATTGCTCCCTGGATTATTCATGGCGCCGCCGTGTAAACCCTTGGACTCCGTGTTTTCGAAGCCGGCCCGATAAAGGCGTACGGTTTTTGTTGTTGGATAATAAGGATACGCGGCTCGCGAAACTTTTTCGTTTTTAATGGGATTCGTATCGGTACCGTACCTCCACCGGTTGGTTCGATTGATCTGACTTAATAATCTGGCCCTTCTAAGCGATGATTTTAGAAGGGCCATTGTTGTAAATGAAGTTATTATATGCTGTTTCTAGGGTTACAAAAATTTTAAGTTATTAAAATTACTTGGGTGTTATGTTACTTTGTTATTAACTAAGTTATTACGAGTTATCAAAAATTTCAAAGTTATTAAACCTCCATGGGCCGAATTGTTTCTACAAATTATACAACTCTACGATGCGTCTGCTTTGATATTTCGAGTTGAGGATGCTGCCAACCGTCATCATTATTATTATTGGTTATCAAGGAGATATTATATAATTGAGACGTATACGTTATCTCGTGAAAAAGTAAAAAAAGTAAAGTTATTTGGTAAAATGTCGATATGTTAGCATGTGATTTGAAAGTTACACAGGCCCATAGAGGGTAAATTGTAAATGAAATTAATTTCAATAAAGTTATTGAGTTAGATTTTTGAAGGGACTTACCGAGCGCTCGTAAATATGCTCGTGTCGGATATTCGATGGGGTAGGCTTATACTCTTTGCTTTAGCGACGAGGCGACGGTGCTTTAAAGCATAGGATGTAATGTAATATTTTCTGGAAAATTCGTATAACGTGACGTAACGCTCGATAAGTCAATAACGGATTCCGCTTTCGCAGCGATGTGCTTAGATTTTTTAATACTCGAAAGCGTTGATGTAATACTTTTAGTATATATTACACCCTTGTCGGTAGCGGCAAACCAGTGTTTAAGCAAAAGGACGTTGATAGGTATATTCTGTAGACGTGGATTTTCTTTTGCCTTTTAATACACGGTTTAAGTGAAACACGGGACTCTGAGAACTGCATGAACGAGATATACTGCATATGATATATACCAGCATGGATTATATAAAGTAATTCAACAAGATTTACAATCGCATTCTATATTTCAAAATCTATGAAAGATCTCCTCAAGGATACACCTCGAAATCTTGCAAAAAATGTTTGCAAACATTTCGAGAAAGATCTTAGATTTTGCTCGCATACCACTCTACTCTTGTTGGCATCGAACTTTTCATTAAAAAATACCGATGCATTCTACATTGATTTTACAATTAACAATTCTCAATCTAAAGACTCTCAAGCCTGATTATGAGCATTATTTAAACATTTACATTGATAGTAATATCGAAGGAAGAAGATTCATCGTGCCGGTATATACGCGCCATCGACGTATCGACGTCAGCCCTTCTCTCTGTTATTCCTCAAAAAAAGACCAAGTAGGGACCCCCAGCAGACTCGTTAATAATGATCGTAGGAGAAACGAAGAACGTCGAAACTCGGTTACATAACAGGATAAAGTCCACGGAGATGGCCCCGGCCTCGAAGCGTGCCCTCGTGGTTTCTGCGTCCATGAAAGTTCGGCCATAAAAGCGGAAGTTGGAATCACGACTAATCTCTGGCTGCGCAAGAGGTTCTCCCGGTACGTGCGTCCCGTGGCCAGTAATGGACGAGGTGTTTAATGGCCGCGGTTAATTAAATTGAATAATTGAACGTAAATGTCCTCCGGTATTGGGTGACGCGCTCTAACTCCTTCTGTTTCTCTCGCCTTGTCTCCGTTTCTCGGCCATCCTGGACCTCTTCCTCGCCGTTTAACCTTGCACGATGCGTACGGAGCTTTACGACCGGCCACGACCGCATTGCAGCCTGAGACACGGATCTTAGGAGTCCCTGGCAAACGAGCGTTAAATCCACCTGGAACACCTAAGACCTATCCGTGAAACCCTCTGTGTATAAACGTGCAGTAGTCTCTGTTTTTACCCCCACAATCTCCTTAGCTCGGTTTAATACACTGTGGACTTTGCACAAGGTTTCGATCTAGATTTCTTCTCGGTTGTACCGTGAGTCGTATGAAAAACCGCGTCGTGATCCTTATGGTTTTAGCAGGTCGTACTTTAATATAAGTGTGGGTACCACATTATGGTACACTGATTTATGATATTTAAAGTTTATTTTGTAGGACTTGGTTAAAGTGTTATTATCTGCGAGTTTGTTTTAGTATTTCTTAACGGTTTATGATTTATCTTGAGTTTGTAAGAAGCGTAATGTAAGGCAGAGGTTTTGATTCAATTTTGAATAAGATTGATTTAAACCGACTCGTGATTTTACATTCGGATGTGGAAGATTAATAAGCGCAGATGATTCGCCTAATATTTGCCAACAATGGTTCTTGAACGTACACTGTCGTATACAGCAAACTGGAGTAAACTGAGGTAAACTGTGTGTACTTTGTGTCTAGTCTGTATCGTGCTAGTTATGACGTATTGTTAATATTTACACTACTAAATCACTACGCTGATAAACTGTGTTAAAGGAATATCCAGCGGTCGAATCCAATATCTTCGTTTGTTACGTTGGTTTAGGCTCGACATTAATTTACATCCATATTTTGCCACGTCATACTTGCGTTATCCATGGTCTTCTTCCTTCCTCCTCTGTCTTTATTTACGGATATACAAGGTTCACTGAGATTTACGAGCACTCCCAATCTCGAATATAATGCGATTCAGAATTACAGTCAAAGCAGGCTGGCTTATGAGTATCACAATACACGGTACATCGTAGAATACATTATTTGAAACAATAATAATAATAATGAGGTTCTAAAATTATATAGAACAGAACAGTAACCCGTTTATTAAAGCGATAAAGATACAACAATAAGGAACACAAACAATTAACCTGTACCAGAAAATTCGTTTGAATAACTCTGACGTCTCAGGAATGCATGTCTCAATTATTCATCTACGTCTCGAAAATTTGCCGTTTTACACATCTCTCACCATTACGTCTTTTTTATCTCGCCTCCCTGTCATCCTCAAATCACACGCTCTTCTGTATTATTTCTCTCTCGCTTCCACACATTCAGTCTCTTTTTCCCCTCATTTTTACCCAATGGCTGCGTGCAGCAGAAAGCGCTCTGCGCTGTCCCCGAAATTTCTCAAATCCTACGATAATAGTTTATTAATGAGCGAACGCTCTTTGGTATCAGATGTATGGTTTTAAAAAAATTCCACAAAATACGATTTAATGCGAATAAATCTTATTGGCGGTTTTGTAGAGCTTTCCCAACGCAGGTCTCAATTTTGAAATCTCGAAATCTACTCGAATCGTGTCGAAAGACAAGCGCTTACAGATTACCGTAGCGCAAAAGTGGCTATAACTTTAAAGCGAAGTCAAACAGGACAAATGTCTGTAGAAACTTTTTCCATCGTTTTTGTGTTTACTGTTGACTTCTGAAATCGGACCCAGATGCTATGGGACACACGGTATATATATAGTTTATTCTACTAGTACACTCACCTTTGTCCTCTTTTATCGTTATATGGAATTCATCGTGATTCATGGTCGGCAGTGATTTGCGACGGTATAACCCCGTGGGATATGAAACTTCGCTTAGAAGCGGGGAACAGATGAGAACGGAAAATCGGTCGGTGGTCCACAAAGTATACGTGTACAATTTCGTTATGTGAACCGTTTATTTTGAAAGTGATGCAAGTCTATTTTCCGTTGTTTCGAGATAATTAAAGGTAAGCATATTTGTTAAATGAAAGATATAATTGCAAATTATAATTGAAAATTATAGGTTACTTATGTCAAGTCTGGCAATATTTCTACTAATTTATCAATACGTACAATAATTTGATTATATAAATTTATTTTAGGCGAATTTAACTAAAATAATGTATATTTACGGTCTGCAAACGGACTCGGAGCACATTCATAATTAGTCAATTGTGAAAATCACTTCATTTTATTTTGAAAGGTACTTAAAATATATTTCGTATTAATTCAATTTTGTTTGTAAATCAAGAAATAAAATAAGAGTAGTGTTTTTCTATTTTGAACGTTTATCCTCATGATGAAGGATGCTGCTAAAACTTTTTATGAAGTTTTTTTTTTCTGCAAAAAAAACGATCCACTTCGCGTAAAAAAAACATATGTATTTCTGCGGTCGCTTAGTGCCAAGGTAAGTCTTCTGATTTACGAGAATGAGGAGTGGCGTGTCGCAGTTCGTCGCGTAGGTTTGCCTTGTAAATACCGAGTGTTAAGGGTCGCTCTGCATAGACCCAGCGTTACATTAATTACAGGCCATTACCAGCCAAGTTAAACGCTTAGAAGAAAATACGGTGTTTACAGCATACACAATGGAGAAAGATAGAGATACATGGCAAATATTTGGGTGCCTCAGATGCCAAGCCAACTGACTCCACTTTTACCAGCTTCAGCATCCTTATACTTGCTTAATTAAGTCCTGCCTGAAAAACATAGTTTCCGTTGACGGTTTAGGAGTCGGTTTCGTATTCATTAAATTCTTACCAATTTAAAAACGTCATGTTCGCAACGGAAGTACGTAAATATTGAGATGCATGCATTAATTATTTATACAATTTGCTCGCACATTTACTAGATCTGATAGCTTAAAAAGTACTCCATATTTATAAGAAGAAAGACGGTGCATAAGAACTAAGTTTGAAATAAATCGAATGAATAAAGTCGAGAGGTCTACCCAATACCCGTGTAACTCGTATAATCACGTATAACATGCGTATAATAAAACAACAACCCACGCAAGAGATGAATTTATTCACAGTAATCAAGAATCCCTGCGTATGTACGAACCACAAAAGAATTTCACTCTACTACGAATTATTAACGATCCCTTTATCGTAATATCCAACGTACAAACTCTTTCTATACTGATTCACGGACGAGTTAATAGTGCTTAATAGCTTTAATAATTTTCTAATATATTATCAAGATTAAAAAACTTCTCCTAATACCTACGAACGTGCGTACACATAGTATCGTAGATCGTCTTACTAAGCTGGATCATTTTTACCTTTATCTCAATGACGATACTCTTTGATCGCATAATCGGAATTTTTGAACAATATTACCGAGCGCGAGTTGCGGTCAGGGCCGTTGTGCAAACTCCGTCGGCCGGTGCACGCGAGAGGTGACCATAAAAATCTTTATGGGGCAAAGAGATTCGTACCCGCGGCTCACGGCAAACGTATATGGGCCTATCGCGTCGAACGTTACGCGACCGGCACGGCAATGAAAGTAACGAGATCATGTCTCGGAATGGGAATCGTTAGCTGGAACTTTCAATTTGCGACGAAAGTTACCCGAAACCGGCGTGTCGCTACGATTCCTTCATTCAGAAGTCCATTAGAGGCGTTAAAAGACCGCGAATTTATCATGTTCGCCCGTAAATCCATAAGAAGTCCGGCTAATGGTGCCAAGCTGTGTGGTAGAAGAAGCAAAATTCCAAGCTTCCCGCAGATTTTTCTACGCGACGCACAGCTGGTTCGCGATTTACACGTGCGGCAGACGTGGTTACGTTTTAAATGTATTCGATACGGAAGAGGCAAAGTTCTTTGTAGATGTAGGAATACTTTATTTTTGTTCACCGATATAACCATATAGCATCATAGAAAACAAATGGAAACGTATGAGAATACAAAGAATCTTTCGCCGTAAAAATCGTGTTCGATAAATAAATCCATATTTCTGTTATCGCATCTTGTATAAAATTATCAATTTTCACGCAGAATAGTCTTTGCTTATGCAGAGTAGTGAAAAGATTTCGACCCACATAACTCAAATTTACTTGGCAAAGAAAATTGGATCCGCATCCCGCAAAGTTACCAATGTACTTCTACAGGTAATAGACTCCCAAGAATCGTATATAAAAAACGCAATACTTCTACTCTTTCCTATGACAATAATCCTTTACTACACAACAAAGTATTCGTAAAATTAAAGAGACAAACAAAGACGAGCGAGAGGGGCGCGACTGATACGTAATTCATTTACTGTCGAATGCCAAAGTGAATCACGACGAGGAACGTAATAACGAGATACGCGGGGTAACATCTAGAAAATTGGCGTGTCGCATTACGAGGCTTAATGACGAAACGCTCTCTATCGCGGACATACCACTGGTAAGAACGATACTATTTGACGCCGACAATTAATTCGCATTCCCGGAACATCATGAGCGGATGAAACGGCTTCCTTGTATTCGCATAAGGCGCAACAAGTGAAGGGGAGATTCCACTGTCCCGATGTGACACGCCGGTACGCGTGTGACGCTCGCTGCACTCTCGTTTTTCGCCTGGGGAAGAAATTACGTCGTACGAATGCCGTCCCATTAATGTAACCGTTCTTTATTCAAAGTACCCGCGGTCGGAGGAAAAAACACCGAGAACCGGTCTTTCGCCTCTGCGGCGCAAATTTCGTGGAATCCTGGCAATTGCCCACTCAGTTTCTCGCGAAACCTCATCCTCGTCCTCATCCTTGTCGATGTAAATTCGGCTTAAAAAAGGGTGAACGCCGGAAGACCAACTCGCGACGGGGTAACGTAATTAGCACCTTAAGCACCTCGCTGCCCGGATTCGAGAAGTGACCCCTCGGGCGACAATGCGTACTTTATCCGTCACGAATAATTCCTATATAAGGTTTTAACTGCGCGACGAACATGAAAGTATTTGAAGATTATTCAGTGTCTTATATTCGAAGGAGGATTAGATTTTATTCGATTATCAACGCGTGAATGTATCATAGAAATGCGCGGATGGCTGTTTACTGACATTGCTCATCCAATGGTTCATCGCTGGTAGCGCTTGTTCATGCATAACCTCTTAATCGGTTTTTTCCCGCTACCTGCTGAAACACCTCTAGTGAGATGCCGATTATTTATACATGTTACCGTGAAAGACCGAAATCTGGCGAATGTCGACATTCACCGGTGAATGTCTGAAATATTTGCTAAATTCTTGTAATGCAATGCAAAGTGTCATAATAGTTTAAGCTGTTGCATTAAATAAGATTTGAATCACTTAAGTAATTTTTTTATTACTATTTTTTTTTTCTCATATAGAATGTACAGTGTGTTTTAAATTCTTGGTCTCTCCTCTCAGAAAGAGAGGCGAAAAAGTTACGTCGCCCGTTTGACGTTTTATGGTGACTGAATAACGGAGAAAAAAATATAAATCTCCGACATGTTCAACATTCATCATCAGTGCATGATAAATGTCGACATTTACCGGTGTAAGTCAGAAATAAGGGTATTTAGCAAATATTTCCGACCATCACCGGTGAATGTCGACATTCTCCAGATTTCGGTTTTTCGCGATAACATATACATTTATTCTTCACTTAACGATGATTTACTTTTGTAAATGACATTACTTCGTAATTATTTAATATAATATTCTCAATGTGCAAGAAAGGTATCACTGTGCAAGGTTATTTAAAAGAGCGCTTCGCATGATTTATCCATGTGAGTCTACAAGTCCCGTGCCTTCGATTGGTCGACGCAAACCAATGAAAGCGCTCGAAGTCTGAATCGGTTAAAATCAGTCGTAGGTGGCTCCGACGCGTCATCCGGAGGGTTAAATACGTCGTGAAGAAACCCGTGCGTGCGCCATGCGGCCGAGCTTCGGTGCGACGCACGCGAGGGCCGAGTTCGCGTTTATAGCGAAAGAGTCGCGTAGGCAGGACCAAGGAAGGACAGGTTGGCGGTGCTCCGGTTTATATCGAGACGTCCGAGAAGATCGCCCGATACGGAGGTCGCAGGTGTTCGAGCCGAGGCACGCAAACCAAAGGATGCACCGAAGAAATTACCTTTATACTCGCCGTCGTGAATTCCTCCCTGTCGATTTCGTGCCACGATCCACGGTCAGTACCGGCCGAGATTTATGGAGTTTGAGATTACGATCGAGACAGCCGCCTCGGTTACGTACGAGCTATGAAAAAGGAACGGCGCACGAAATTGCGAAGCAGGATCTTACGATTTCGTTTCCTTGCAAACCGGGGTTTTATTTCGGGATCGGGAGATGGACAGTTCTTACGAGGAAAATGAAAACTGTGAGAGAATCGGGAGCCGAATCGCGTAGGACTGTCCGTAATCTTTGCTTGCTGGTATTATTTCACTTGTCGTGGATGGTGCGAATTTTTATTGATTCGCTTTGGATTTAGATTTAATCGTCATCGTTATCGCTTTATTAAGTGGACGAATCTTCTGCGATTTGACCGTTTTACGTGAAATGTATGGATATTAACACTGGAACTACCAAACCAGTCAAGATGACTGGTCAGTCGTTTGTTTAAAAAATCGTAGCACTTTATAACGATGCATTTTTTTGGATTTTCCACAATTTTTATGCAGTATTTAGATTACCATTTTGCTTTACTGGAGTTTCCTTTTATTCACCCCCTTTTTTTTAAAGATATATGTGGTGTTCTAAATATGCCCAGAAAGAGGTTAGTAGTTTTAGTGTTAAATATGAGAGCGGTGCCTTTTATATGAATGTTAGCTATATTCGAAGGAAGAGAGATTTTGTTTTACTAGTAGTATTATGATGCAAATTTTGCGGATAATGATTGTTTTTGTCTAGTATGGATACATTTTGAAAGTACGATAGACCTGTTATATTTACATATAAGGGAAAAGATTATATGCTGCGCATAATTGCGATGGTATTTCACTTCTTGTATACAGATATCATAAATTTTATTACTATATTAAATCTCAACATTTTTTATCGTTCAATCGGTGCCTCGTAGAATTAATCTCCTCCTAAAGAGTGTGGTGCTCTATTTTGCGTGGAAATATATTAAATCCAGGTCGACGGATTTATTGAAGTTCAACCGGCGTTTTACGAAATTAATTTCGCACAACGAGTACCGTGCTGCTTTCGATATAGAGGTACAATAAATCTAATCGCTGTGTCAAGTTATCGAAATTCTCAGATTCAATCAATCGCAATATTAATACCAAGCCAATCGCGCAGTGCTGCTATGGATGTAAACATATCTTAGCGTAATTGATTAGAACTCGATAAATGCTACCTTATTTCACACGTTCCAACTACAGTATTCTTTACAACCTTTAGTCGATGCATTAAACCTGGGATAGGATCATATCACACGTCAACACCATTAACATTCCATTAACGTTATACAAACATGAGAGTATAAACATACTTTAACACTAAACCCATCCGTCACTTTCTGGACATATGTATACATGTCACGTATATCCATAAAGAAAAAGAGTATTAATAAGTAATATCGATAGATCTATAAAACAATTCACACTCTGCTGTAAAATCGTGAAAAATCTCAAAAGAAACACCCTATTACAAAGTATCGCAATTTTTTCTAAGAAACGACTGACCTGTCATTTCGACCGCTTCGATAGGTTTAGCGTTAAACACCATATACGATACCAGAGTCCAAAGGGAATTAATCTCGTCCTTCGTTCACAGGCCCCACGAATCCCCTCCCCCGAAGTGCCCTTAAAACAATATCCCGAAAAACTCTCGAATACCATAGAAACGCAGCAGCGAATGCGGAACCGTGAAAATACCTCTTTCCACTTTCCACCCCCCGCCGACCGTCGTCCCACATTCTGGCGGCGCGTACAAAGAATCGTCCGGCAGTTTGCCTTTTGGACCGCCGTCTTCTCCTCCACCCTTATCCCGCCACCCCGCGGCCCCTTTATCCCGGCAGAGGGGCTAGGTTTGCACATGACTACGCGCCCGTGAACCGGAAACCGGGCGGCGGGAGGAGGGTAGGGGGCGGCAGACTGGAGCAAACACACACGAACCAGCATCATACTCGGGCACAAATATGCCCGCGTGTGTGGCCGCGCCTTCCCACGGCGCATATAGTATGCAGTACGTGCTGCTCCACGTAAGGGGGTTGTGTAGCTGCTCCGAGGGTTGAAAGGGCGGGGAGGGGACATCAAAGCGGAATTGGCCGTGTAAACCTTCGAGCAACAAAGTCGAGCCCCCTCCCTCCGGCTCCTCCTTCTCGTCCTCCACCTCTGCCGCGTACCTTGGCTCCGACCCCGGTTGCCTCCCTCCGAAACCTGCTCGACGAGGCCTCGGCCAGGACGAGCCACCGGCGGAAGGGCTCTTCAAACTGGCCGGGATGTGCATCGCAAACAAACATTCGCGGAGGACATTCGGCTCGCGGGGAGATTGAAATTTTTCGCGAGGCCGACGGACCTTGCGGGGGACTGGAGGGGAGGGGGGGGGGCGAGGAAATAAGAGATGTTCGAGACGGAGTTTGTAGGTACGGTGGAGCGAGCCTGCGCGCCTCGTTCTACCAGGAAACGGACCTGGCCGTATGTGTACTTTTTGTGATAAGGGGATAATGGAAATCCCGCACCGCGATGGCCCTTCATTCCCCCCTGGGCGATTAATAGCATTTCGGGGCGTTCGTGTAACGTTTCGCTCTCCATCTGCGAACCCTTAGCTTAGGGAGGTTTTCGTTTGTTTGATCGTGTATTTTTTTTTTTTTTTGCCAGGGGATGTTATGGTGAATCGGTCTGTGGCTTACTTTTAACCCGTTCGCTGTTATGGAAGGAGATTCTACGTTCAGTGGAAATACTCGGCGTAGGTTATGGACGGAGAATCTTGGACCATAAATTATTGTTGTTCTAGGAATATGTGAAGGAATGTTTTAGTTTTCGAGTAACGTTTATTTCATTAAAATATCTTGAAAAGTAACAAAATTCAGGAGGTTTTTTGAAAGGGAGGATTTAAATGGCTGCAAGCGAATGGGTTAAGGTGGATCGTGAATTTGAGAATTTATGATAAGTGTTCGTGTGTGATAATATCAGGGGATGATAATATCAGGGCATGATAATATCAGGGTAAGATAATATCAGAGGATGGGTGTGGAATTGAAACTCGGAGGTTAGTGTAGAAATTAGAGGTTGAGGAATGCCTGACTGTACTTTGAGTGATTCTACACATATATGTTTCATTTTAGAACGTATATGTTAAAATTCAATAAAGTCCATTAATTGCCTGCAAGAATAGGTATAACGAACCCGTTCCGTGTGAAAGTTTCAATTTCTAATTGCATTGATCATCGATTACAGGATTCCTACTTTCTCATTTATGTTACCTTGTCAATACAGTCAGCCGTTCTCCATAGCAGCATATTATTTAGCAGATGTGTCACGCAGTGACAAGGCGAAAATTCGAATCCCATTAAGACATCAAACTTTTAATTATCACGAACACATTTATCCCTGTAACCATAGAATATTCTAATGTTTCGTTAATTCCAATTGAATGCCTAAACTACTTGCTGCAACACCTTTGAATATCACAACAAAGGTGAAAACAGACGAGTAATCACCATCTACGATTTATTTCTCATAAAAGTTCAACGTCCTATTTATATTAGCATGATTTCATGATCCCCGAGTATCATTGCACCACGTGATCCAATTTGATCGAATAGAGAGATCGAGTATACAATCCAGCTCCTTCGTTTCTCTCACCTCGCCAGTAGATACCGTCAACCATTCCTTGCAGTAGTGAGTACAAGCAGCGAACGATCTTATCGAAGTTTTACCGTGCTCGGCGCTGTCGGCACAGTCTTGCAAAGTAAGCGCGAGAGCATGCAAGAATCAGGAAGGGGATTTATGCCGGTCGGGTCAACAAATCGCCATTAATAACTAATGCAAGTCACAGGGACGGTCCGTAAGTTGCAACCGCAGAGGTATCCTCGAGAAATCGACCCTCCGTGCTTTGCCTTACAGCAAACTGCAAAACGCGCTTGAATTATACACGGGCCACGAAAGAGAAGAAGTCAGGTGGCGTAAAGGGGAAGACGGCCGGACGAGGCAGGGCACATTTCGAAAATATCGTTCGACGTTATTATTGGTAGCCTCGTTCGTATAAATTTGATGTTAGGAAAACTGGAAAGAACCATTTTGTGTGTGAAGTTTTATTGTGAGATGAATAACACAGTTTGGATTTATATCATGAAGATTGATAGAACGAATTGGAATTCCTTTTTATTCTTTTAAAGATGGCTATGGTAATAATCGATAGTGGTATACTTTTTACAATTAAGGAGTGCCGCACTTTTTATCCTCGTGTAATTTGCATAATGTCTCACTTAACACAAATCCTCCTCAATTCGGTTATGTTATCATGTTAATTTAATATTTGACGTCCAGAGGAAAAGTAATTCGATGAGCTTTTTCTGCTTTAGAGGGACCGAATAATTACACCTGATGAACGTTCAAGCTTTTCTCATAATACTTCCATGATAATCCTTTCAAAGATCTCCAATCGTTAGACAACCATTTCCACAGCTTCTCCATAAATTGTATATTTAACATTCGCTTTTAATAATCTGTGTTACTCAGTTTACCACCTGCTACAAACGATGCGTTTTTATCTATTAAATCTATGCTGTACACCGCACGCAAGAACCGAGAGATGAAAGTTGAATTTTGAACTCCAGTCTCTTCCAACTTCGACCTCATCGGAACATCAAAAACTAGACCAGTGGTGCTATAAATATCCACGTGAAAAGGACTTCAATAACCGATAGCCGTGGAGCGGTCGTTCGATCACGAAAATTGATATCCGTGCTATCGTTGGAAAGGCTTTTTTCGTGGTCGCGTGCCGAGGGAAGGAGGGAAATAAAGGCGCACACGGGCTAATCGAGTCGTTAACGAACCAGCGCCAGTGGGACGGTGGGCGATGCTGAAACGCTGAAAGTTGAATTTATCGTTCAACTTTTTAATGAGAATAAATTACGTGGGAAAAATAGAGCGGGCGCGTCTGGTCGGGCGCGTTTCTGCGCACGATCGCGAATTGTGCGATTTACCCGACGGGTAGAAAAAAGGAGGTAAAGAAGGACGGTGAACGTAGGTCGCGTGAGTCGTTAATAAAAAGAACGCCATTAATCCGTTAACCGGGTAAAACGAGCTAACTCGTCATTTCATACCGTCACCTTGTTGGGTGAGACGAGATTACCCATCACGAAAGATTTATAATGTTCGCTTCGTCACGCGAGCATTAGATCCTTTAAAGAGATCGCTTAGTTGTTTACACAACAATGTCAGATTTTAATCGATATATTTCATTTGACATAATGATATTGTCAATGACATATATGGTATTAGAACATTTTGTGGTCAGTGACTAATTCGTGTTTATTTATTAGGTAGTTAGATAAAAAGATAATTGTATATAGAGATGCTTGTATGTTATAAGGAACGACTGTTATGTATAACAGTAATTATTTTTCATCCGGCATTTATTATACAAATACGTACATTGAATAAGAATAACACAATATAATATGATATATGACGTTGGTCTCAAGATAAGTGTATAACGATATAGCAAGAAACTAAAAATATTCGTATGTAGGATTTGTTCTTTCTCAGTTTTTAAAAGGAAATTATGCAGTTTTAAAGAACTTTTGCAGGTTTTAAAAAGGAAAAGAATTCTAATCAAAAGACAATAAATTGGTTGAAAATGTGCCAGATGTGTTTTTTGAGAAATGAATCATATAAAGTTTTCCATAAGATATCAATTCATGGGAATGTAGAGTTTAAAATCCCGGATTTATTACGATTTCTAGGTAGATCAAGAAAGTTCAAAAATATTGTATTGACACCACTTTATAAAATTATAAGACGAATAAATATTATTACTATATATATATATATATCTGGGATCACCAGGACTTCTTAAAATTCCTCTCGTATACACAAAATATAGATGAAAAGTAAATTGTTGCGTAATATATATAGTTAGATTTCCCGAATTTCCCGAAATTCAGTATTGTTTTTTCAATTTAAAGCATTTAAAATTATGTTGAATGGACTTGGACTCTTTCAAATTTTATACCAGAACTAGTTGTTAAGTTTGAAAGTAGCTTAACTTCGTTTTTGTTGTACGAATACACATATTACTGACTTAATAATTACTATTATTTTAATAAGTATTGTAAATTTAACTCTCTTAGATAGAATTAAACAGTGTGATACATAGGAATCCATACGTATATTTTTAATTTTGATAAAACTCAAACTCTTAAATATCTCAATTTGAATATAAATGGATATAGGTCACTTCCATAATGAACGGTTCATAAATATAATAATTCATAGTAATAACTTAATCGTTGCCTGCTAAAGCTTAAATACGCTCCCGATTAGAATCACCTCGGCTCTATCGTCTCTGCAATTCCACGACTTCGTGCACTTGTTTTTTTCAACCTGATATCGGCGCCATAAACTACGTGAATCGAACGAACAACTCTATCTGCGCCTATTCGCCGCCAGTAATTGCGCACCCGAATTTTCATCCGCCGGCATCGATGCTGATCAAATTTTAATTAAAATTATCTCGTGGATGTCCGCGCATGCGCACTGGGATAAATAGAAAGACACCCGCGCCTAACATTCTTGTCAAAGTACATATCGTTTCTTCTTCACGCCAAACTTCATCGCAAGAATTATCATAGGGATGAAAGTCTTGGCCCTTCACTTTCAGACCTTGGAAGAATTAAAATGCATAGAAGTAAAGGATTTACAAACTATTATTAACACTGAGAGTATGGACTGATATGGATTTCCGAAAATAATACAATACGTTTTTTCCAATAATTGATACTGCACATGTCCCTAGAGAATCATACGTGGAAGTAAAAATACATTGTAGTTGTTCTCGAAATTTCAATTTTTTGTTGATGTAAAATCAAGCATTTTAATCTTGAAATATAAAAAATATTTGCACTACTTTTTGTATAAATGATTGTCTTTATTCAATATTCATTCAGTTATTACTTGGGTAGTAAATATTGTTGCTAGCAATTGATTTTGAAAGTCTGGGTCATCTGGGAGTTCCGTACTTGGCATAAAGCCAGTGAGGTCCGTACTCGGAGTGTTAACATTGTTTGCGCTTTCCTAATAAAAAATGACCTTCACTGTCCTCATTGTAAAATTATATTCAACATGGCGTAAAAAATGTAGTACACCTATTTCGACATTATTGAATTTCTCAGCTTTTCCCTTTTCAACAACACCGTGTTGAAGTTAATAAGTAATAATAGAAAGAGCAAGTGTGGCTATGTAGCGAATGTTATAAATGAATCATTTTGTTACAACTAAACTGTATTTCTTCTTTTTAAAGAATTACGTATTTAGAGCACTTAGGAGAAAAGTTTTCCTCAACCTCTTCAAAATTACCTATCCATATTTTTATTGCTTTTTCCAATACAAAATCTTCAACGACTTAATTTTATCCGTCAATTTTATGTACAGTTTACTAGATGCAAGAGGTAATCGTATTTTTCCCGAATCAGCAACGGGCAGTTTTCATATATCGGCGAAACAGTCTCCTTGACTCTTCTGGGATTTGCTCTCGAAACATCCACCGAGAAGATCGATTTCCTCTCGAAGGGCTTGCCACGACTGTACCGGTCCCACGGTCTCGACTGGTTCGTTACATAACGCGATTACGAGAATCCGAAAGAATTTCGGTTGAGGAAGAGGATCGAGTAAAATCGAGAGGGCAACATCGACGAGCCCAAATCATTGATCGAAATACAATAGGCAGTTTTGGTTGAAATCTACCGTGTATTATGCTACCTTTATAATTTCATGCTTTGAGGCTTTGGCACAGAGAGAAAACAGATGTTAATGAAGTTCTTGTCACGGTGCGCGTACCTGTACAAATGGAATTACGGGCGTTTGCTTCGGAAATTAATCGAATTTAGTAGTGCATTTTCGCGAAATGCAAAGTCTGCTAGAGTCAGATCGCGTGTTTCATTAATTAGCACTCTGGAAAATGCGACCCATATCTACGTTCATTTACATCCCTGTACGTGGATAAATCGGGAACCAGTTTGCACGTTGCAATGGCCATATATTATTCGCGCACAGTCGAGCGGTTAATATTTATATTAATCGCCTGTCCGATTCAAGGAAGAGAGGAACGGTTGATAAACCAATCTCGACTGTTCATCAGCTGCAGTCTTATTAGTTGATATATCGGCGGCTGATTCCATAAAGATTAAAAATAAACGCCCGAGTGTCTCGAATACGCATACGGAACGCAAACACGATTAATCGTGTAACATATGTTTTCATGTGTGCCGTCACTATCCCCTTGTTAATTTACATATTTATCCATCACAGCTAGCGTCCTCCACTTTGAGACTATTTTTCACCATATAGGCAATGTCGGTGAAATCAATCAAGTACGCAGCACAGTTAAGATTAATAGTGCCAGTCGTATTTTTCTCAACTGGCACTATTATATTAAAAATGAAATATTAAAAATATACTCCTTGGAAAGGATTTTCGCATCGACTTTCTAATCTTCGTGTAAGCATAGCGAGCTTTAACAAAACGATATCCTCGTACACTTTAAAACGCAACGCTGGCATAATTGAATTACCCTACATTCATAAATTGTGCCGCAAGTTATATAACACAAAGCTACGATAAATAAACCCTGTACACTTGCATGCCATCTCAATCGTATCTACACTAAAAAGGAATATTCAGCTCGCTGCACGATGTACCGAAGCAAAAACCCAACGTACAACGTGTCCGCTCGATGGAAAGACTCGTACGGCTACGGTCAGTTTACCTGGCGAAATCGCGGCGATCGAAAATCCTGGACCGTAAAACACACGGGTACCTCGCAATTGGCCCACTTAGCGATCGTGTGTATGTGCAGAATTAAGGCCGGCTCGTTACATCACTCCTACGGTAGTCCAGAGCCCGAGGGTCGTAAGTGCCGCGCAATTTACGGCGGTTTAAAAAATTGACGCGCCACGGGCCACGACAATGAGCGAATCCATCGAAGATGAAAGTCCTGGGCGTCGTGCGATAATCGAGGGTCGGGAATACGTGTACAGGGTTTTCCAAAATGATATACTCGCTGTTTGATGGTCGATAACTAGGAAACAAAGTGACGTAGAATTACGATTCTTGAACGGTCGTGTAGCGCAATGTTTTCTCAACGGATGACGATCATTTTATACGCTCAAAGCGACCACCATTAACAGCTATACAGCGTCGATGCCGCTAAACTGCTGAGTGAACCACGACTGTCAGTATGTCCGGTGTCATGGCGGCCATCGCGGTTGTGTAGTGCAATGTTTTCGTGATGGCAGCCATGACACCGGACATACTGACAGCCATAGTTCGCTCAGCACTTCGGCGGCATCGACGCTGGTCGATCGGTGGTCGCTTTGAACATATAAAATGACTCGTGCGACTCGTCTGGCCTTTGTCGTCCGTCGAGAAAACATTGCACTGCACAAGCGTTCAAGAATTGTAACTCTACGTCACTCTGTTCCCCAGATATTGACTATCAAGGAGTGAGTATATCATTTTGGAATACCCTGTATAATCGGTGCTATCGGCCCCCTTGCGCCGCCAACTTTCGCGCGTCTTTCCCATAAATGGCGCGCAACGAAAGCGAATGGCCCGCGTCACGACGTTTCTGTCGCTGTGCCGAGTCACGATTCTCAGCCCGTATTTCTCAAAGACTCCCCACATCGACGAGATGCCGCACGTCGCCGCGCCAGATGGAAACTCAGGGCTTTTACGCGAAAGAACCTGTCCCAATATAGTAGGACGAGTGCAAGATGGGCGGAGGAATCCGGTAAGGATTACTAATCGCTGGAATGTCATCGCGGTTATAGCCTTTTAGGAAATCTATATTCCTTAATGTCGTTACATTGCGTGTGAAGTCACGAGAGTGATAGTAATATGTCAATAGTAAAGCACGATTTAACGGGGTGAAATCATTGCTAGAATTGTTTGACAACGAGAGAAAGCTGGTGGAAGGACAGGAGTGTTTTTTGTTTCAGAGATAAACTTATGTTCTAACGTCAAAGGAATTTTGATCAGAGTTTAAATGTTTTATTAGAACCTGGGCATCAGAAATTGAGCAGGATACGAACGAGATGAGAATACGGAGAAATTTGAGATGCACTTGGATTTTAACTATCCCCCGTGAACATACATATCTATACACAACATATGCTGTACTATCTAATAATTAGTAACCAGGTTACAACACCGTTATATCCTCGTCAATCCCCATTAACCGTATAAACAAATATTAGCTAATTATCTCTCAGTACACGGTATTAATTTGACACTTCAATAACCACGATTCAATCATAAAAAAAAACCAAAAGATACGAATATAAAGAAGGTGACAAAAGACACTACAAGCCTAAGGGCTCACAGTCGTTCACAGGATCAGGACAAAACAATAATCCACTGGAAACAAAACGATGATGAAATGGATCATTCTTTAGAATCCGCTACGTGCGCTAAAAGGTTAACACGAAATCTGGTCCGCTTTGCTCCACCTTCGGCACGTTTACATCTGCAGAACTGATGATGAGGGCGAGGAGGGGGGTTCTGGTAGGGTCGCATAAATCTCCCAGCTCGCTTTCGTAAAACGAATTCTCCTGGCACGAGCCAGAGTGCCAGTTATCCGTTTCACGCGCGTTTCCCCTAAATGGAACACCGGAACCGTGGAAGGTCGACAGCGCGTCTCGATGCGCGGCTCCTTCGTCGTCTTCTTCGTCGTCGTCGTCGTCGTCGTCGTCGTCGTCGAGCAAGTCGAGCGGCTTAAAGTTATGGCCTCCGGCTTTGTCGCCGGGCGCGAGTGGCGGACCCGAAGTTTTCCCTCGTCTCGTCGCGGTGATTTACGCGATCGTACATCCGCGGCTTCATCTTATATACGTTGGCCCGCGGCCCATCGCGGCCTTTTTTCCGCTAGCGCCAGCTTTTAAGGATAAGCTTCGTATCGGGAGATATCGCTGGGATTCGACGTACGATGTGTGACCGCCTGTGATCGAGGGCGGGTCGATCAACTGGAGTGATTTAATCCTCTATGGACCGAACTTTTGCCCTGGATGGTCCCTATACCACCTGAAGAATTATGATGGAATATATGATAGAAAATTATGTAGATTATATTCCTATGAATTGGTACAAATTATAGGAATGTAACCTATATAAGTTACTGTTATATATTGTATTTAGTAGAAGCTGTAATACTTGGTAGATATCGAATGCCGCGACATTTTAATCAAGCAGGTGTAAGATCCTAGGTAGGGATGGTGCACGAGAAAGAAAGAGAGAGAGAGAGAGACTACGTGTACATATAAATATGTGCAGAGAAGCGAGGACTCGGTACAGTTTTGAGAGATTTAGGAAGGTATTAGACAGAACATTATGAATTATCCAGGAATCGAAAAGTGTTCTGGAAAGACGAAGATTCGATCAAATCCCTATGGTAGATGATCAATTCACGGAAGATGTTAAAATTACAACTCTGTGGGGGTGATTTCCTTAAAGAAAGTGAGTGATTTAATCAAGTCCCTTAACTTAAGTTTTAGTGAAAAGATGAAATAAACAAGTCAGGACTCGCACAGCTCTATGTTTTGTTTATTACCACTCCCCTTTACCTCACCGCTTCCCTCCAGCATCCGCACCGTCAAGCGCCACGCTTCTGACATGACATACACAGTAGCGCAGAGACATTACGCGAGGAAGATTGCGTGCAATTTTATTATCGTTTTCTATATTTCGAGTTTCATCGAGTACATACCGTAATGTTAACATCCTTCGTGAATCGACCATCTACCTTAGGAATTTAACCAAATCTCCGTTTTCATCACTTACCCGCGATATATACATTTGAGGTTCCGTTTTCAAAGATACCTTGGGCAGGCGGCCCTTTTTCCAAATTTGCACAATAGCGACTGATTCAGAGCCTATTCCAATTTCATTTCACGTTAAACATTACTCTTTGCAATAGATCCAAGCGACTCTTCTCTTCTCTCCGCCCACCATCCCTCGCCCTTGAAGTCTTACGTAGGATACACAATCGTGCATTCTCTATCAATTTCCCTCCGCCTAGAATAAATATCTCAAATCCCACCATTACGATCGCCCGACCATGGCAGATTCACGTTGTACAGGCCAACACTTATATTCACCAGTGGGATTACCCCGGTCCCGGTAGCGGCACGATTTTCGGCCAGAGCCGCGCAAAGTTACGAGCCGCAACGGCACTCCTCCCTTTCCACAGGTACGCACACTCCTCTCCCCGCGTTCGTACGAGCGTTAACCGTACGCGAAACGTACGTTCCCATACGTCTGGCATCCTCTCCCGGTACTCCCGCTTCCGTATGACATCCATAATGTCTATCCATTCACTCGACCGAGCACTGCTTCTGACAGCGTATGAATTCCAACTTGAATATGTATTGTCGGCGCCAAATTAATATATACAGCCGCGGGGTGCGGCCTCGCCGTCTCGCCACCCTTCTCTCCCCCCGCAGCCCCTCATCGCCCCCCCCTTTACCTGCGCCTCGGCACTTTTCCCCGTCTTCCATCGCCGCTAAATGTAATTTAATAATGTCCGCCTTTCTTCCCTACCCCCGCCACTACCCCCTCGGTGCCCCTCGACACCGCCTCGGATACTCGCGATTCAGCGACGCGGAATAACGATTTTTACAAGGCACCCGCCGAGACTACGGCGCTGCGCGGATTAATATTTTCCTATTTCCCGAAGAAACGGGACACGTCCGTACCTTAGGAAGTCGAGAATTGAATTCTCCCGGCGGGAGGATTTTCGCCGAGAGACACGGATACCGCGGTGGTGGGAAAGGGTGGAAGGGCCTGCGGAGTCCGGCCGTGGGCCTTGGAGTTTTTCCCGTTGCCGGGTATTCGCATTAAGTAGCGTACAGGCTCGTAAAGGCGGCAGTTAGTTTTATGAATTGAATAGAGTAGAAGCAAGTGGAGAATACTTTGGGATTGGAGATGGAACCGGATTGCATCTTCGCCTGTACGTACACTCTTCTTGGTATGTATATTATTGGGTATCGCGCCGTGGCGGAGAGAAATAGAAGCTGAAAGTCCACCCATGGGTTTTGGAGTTTTTCCAAGGCGAGCGAGGATGTTGGAGATATTGCGGGATAAAGGAGGGGAAGTGTTTCGGAGCGGTACCTTTGGATATTTCTTTGTAGCGTACGTGATGTAGACTTGGTAGATTGGAAGGCGCTTAAGACGAGAGACTTTTGCTATCTGATGCCGGTAACTTGTTTCGTAAGGTAAACATATGTAGAGCGGTAGTGGTAACTGGGTCACACTCTGCCGCACGTGAAATTAAAAAGTAATGGAGGAGTTGTGCTGAAATGTTTATTTATGAAGAGGAACTCGTGGAAATTTGCCTTTAAAAAAACTATAAGGAAGTGGTATATTTTCGTTTGGAATTTTTTTCGCTTTACTTGGAAGGGAATTATGACCCGCATTACCTTTTCCAATTGGCCTGTACGTGAGGGATAAACTCGTGATGTCGTTTTATGTAATTACCATATAATGTGATTCGATTAATCCATGTAATGACCTACCTAAAATCCACGGTTAATTAAGAAACAAGCATTGTGATCGATTATAAACGTCGCAGAAACGACAAACGGTCTGCGATTCCGCGAAATGATGAAAAGGCTTCTCTACTTTCGCCCCATCCTCTCTAAATTTTTATATAAGTTTCGTCTAAAGGTTTGGGCATGTTTCAATCTTTCTCTATAAATTTCTGCTTTATTTTTGTAAGAGATAAAATGGGATTTGATTGAAAAAATATTTTTTTTTATTTTCTATGACCCCCGGCCATTCCTAGGATCGGCTTCCGATTGAACTGTATTTTTTACATTAAAAAAAATAAGGCAAAAACCCGTGAGGAAAAGATTAAAACTTTTATTCACGAGCAATACATCTGCGCGACTGAATTCGAGCAAAGCTAACGCAATCATACAATTTATGTGACTGTAGAGAACGTAAATAGGACATACGTTGTGTGCGTGCATGCGGGCGCATGTAACATGCTGCCGAATAAATAACGCGGCACAAAGGCCTCCACGAGCGGCGATACCAAAAGCTTTTTTGATGGATGACAGTGATCCGGACGTTCTCGTTCCATGATCGATCATGGTCGTACTTTAAACCGTGATCACGCGCCGGACGTGATCGAATTTCTTTTGCAGCCAATAAATCTGGGGGCGTGATGCGTTTTTATCCCGATTTATCGAAATAAGCCGGTATAAAGGTTTTACAAAATACCTTGTATTTTATATCAGGATCCTACTTTAAAACAACTACTTTGCAGTGGATAGGTTTCATAACATGATAAATGTTTATCTCAAGTATAAACGTAAGTATCTTTACTACAGAGATGAATGTTATTACAGATAAAGCATTAAAAAATTGCATTATGGAAACAAGAAGAATTGTTATAGAACATTCTTATGCACATATACTGTTTTCAATATTGGTCTATTTTATTTTTATTATCACTTATAAATGGAAATGTAAAAATTGCAGTTTTAAACCTTTTCTTTATAATAACGGACCACGCTTTTATCGCGGATTGCGGTCGAAATCCTAATGCGAGTGGAAATTATTCCATGAAATATAATCTAAATTCCAAAGAAAAAATATTTAGAACATTAGAATGCTTCTATGTGTTTAAAATTATGAAAAATATAATTCATCTCTTGGAGAGAATTTCACAGATATCGTTTTAGCGAGGTAAGAGAACTACCATGAGAAGATGAAGTCTAGTAAATCCAATACATACTTTTTCGCTTACATCTTTTTAATTTAATCAAATATTTCATTGCCGTTCCATCCATCCGATGGTTTGATCTTTTTTCACGCTTTTACTTTATTAATTACAGCCGAATATGAGATTCCGTACAGTGGAACATATATAACAAAAAAAATGCTTATGTCAAATTACAATATATTCTTAAATATTTCAATATTCCAGTTTTGTAACGATGTTTTAGAATGAAACGCCTGCAAATTTTGTTACTAACCGGTAGTCAAAGTTGCATAAATTATAGTCGACCTTTGTGACGAAAGTTTCAAAAGTTTGTACCTTAATCAACCTATGTTTAATTTTATCTAACATCTCTCATTTCTGTCGCTATATTTTCGTGCATTTGTCTTCCTTCGTCTTGCTGTAGTCAGGTGTACTGATGCGGAACAGAAGTACCGAGGATGACGTATCGACACCTTTGCGCGTACACGCTCGCCATTTATCGCGAATAGTAAAGTCCAACTATTCCGACACTCCAACGTGCAGACATTGCGGATACATATTTCACGAGGTATGAAGCGTTGATGCGTTTTTCCTCCTCTTTCACAACCCTGGCACCGCTCTGCTCGTGTTTCTTGAACATTAGCCTCCTACGTTGGATCAGGTATTCGTGCGTGTAGGAATTACTGATTGACACGCCTGGAAGAGCGAGTCCATTGTACCTGGTTGACGTCCAATGCGGAGACATGCGTAACGAAAAAGATATCGAAGGATTTTTGACCGTTTGTGCACGTATACAAGGGATGGTTCTTGTTTCTTGTCATGCCTATGTCGACTTCATTGTACATTCAAAACATACATTGCTATTCGTCATTCCGTTACACGTTTAAAAATCAGAAATTGCCTCCATATTCTTGAAACAGTTTCGCATTAATGACTTTTGCGTACAAGAATATCCATATTATTGAATAAAAATTTGCTTTGCGGAATTTATTTTGCAAATTCTTATTCTGACTCCATTTTCCCAAATGAGATGACTACCAAAGGTTTCTAAGTGTGAAATATAGGCATGATGTCCAAAATATAATTAACCGATTTAAATATTATTTGGAACGATCAAACAATTCAATAAAACTCATAACGAATGGTTTTTTTTCATCGTCGTTTCTATGCGATTTTGTATTCGAGCATCTCGCGTCATTCATGGGCGAATTAAACCCCGTTATGGAACCAGATAACGAATTCCTTCATCAGAATTTCCATCGACGTTTATCGTCCGTCAGTGTCAAATGTGGTTGTCACGCATTGGCAGGAACGCTGTCACTCTAATATTTTAACCAATAATACGAAACAAATCCGGCGGGATGAAAATTGAGATCGAGAATTAACTAGTTTTCATTAGCGGCGGACAATAAAAATTTGTACCGCGGTTTATGTCGCATTTTGGTCGTCGATGGAAATTAAATCAATCAGCTATTATGGCCAATTCAATTGAGTTGAGTGCTTTCGATAAAATTTATTTCCCAAAAAAAAGCAATATTTGCAAATGTATGATCGAAGTATCCACGAGAAAAGCCTGTCATCATTGAGTACGAAAGGATATCGGGAACTTTGATTATTCACGTAGGAAAAAAATATTTACGGTAGTTTCTCGCGAACTTTCCCCCGAGTTGTTCATTATACTTTATAAAGGCACAATTGACTAAAACTGTCATAAGTTATAAGTGATACGGTTCAAACTTAAAGTAATATCAATATTTACGATTCGCAAAGAAACAAATAAACGACAAATTAATTTCGACTCCAACATGCAGCGCAACGTACAAGTGTTACAAGAAAAATAAATCTCACACCCTTCAGCGAGTGCATCGATACGACTTACAGGTTAAACGCATTTAGGCTTCCGTTAAGTAAAGTATCAACACATAGAGAACACTAAGGAGAAAGATAACGGGAGAAATGCACGTGGCTCGGTCAAACGAGGAGAGCAACTAGAGAGAGAAAGAGGGAGAGAGAGAGAGAGAGGCCACAAAAGAGTCACGCGGAATGCTAGCGATCTCGCGAAACGACGGCTGCGTCGACGTCACGACGAGTTTTTGCTCGATTTGCTCGAAAGCACCGAAGATTGCGTCTTAAGGCGGTAAGGAGGCCTTCGAGAGCGACTCGTCGCTGGCGATAGGACAACTTAGGAGCCGTTCAGCCACCGATCGTACAAGACCAAAGATCCTTTTCTCCCGAAGCCAGTTAGTTCTCGCTGGAGCTTCGGAGCATTTGAACCCCTGTGATTCTTGGCACCGATCCCTCTCGTGTTCCAAATATTCGTCATGACCGCCGCTGGCTTTGGAGCCGCCCTCCCCTTCCCCCGGAACGACGAAAGCTGAGACAGTGAGACGAAGATCGGCGGGGAAGGCGACTGGTGCAAGAGGATTCCTCCTCGAGGATGAGCTTCCCGGTTCACAAAGGAGTGGCGGAAGTTAATAAAAATCGGCTGTTTGCTTAGCAACGCTATTACAGCGAATTGGATGGTGAAACACCGGCTGGGTGGAAGCGCTTGCCGAACTAAGCGTGCTTTCGATGGCCTGGGATTAGGGAAGTTTGGGAATCGAAATCGTCATATATTCACGGAGTAGATCAGGAGCTATCGGGACTTTTGTGTTAAACATGATTCGAGTGAAAGCAAGATTGCTATTATCAATACGATGTCGCGGTTTTTATTAAACTATTTTACATGAGCCTGATTTTTAATGGTCTCGTATGATAAATGAATTATAAACTACGGAATAATCTCAACGAGACTGAATCGAACACGAATTTTCTATATCGAATACCTTACCAGAGAACGTGTCGCGTATATTTATATTCAATCGAAAGCATCAAAATCGTACGTATCCTGGACAGCGGACTTTCCTCTGCGACATTTTCATGTCCCATAGGAAATACATTTACACGGCGCATAATGAGCATGATATAACGGATCAACCTTACCGCAACGTCCACGCACTTTCAAACGAACTTCCTCCCGGCTCTCCGCACTTTTGCCTCTCCGAATTTCGGTTTTACGGATTAAGTGTCAAAGGGGGCATGCTGGCCCTTAACCGGATGACGTCACAAGACTAACGAACAATCGCATGGTCCCACCACTCGTGCGAGCACAGCCCAACAAGCACGATGACGAGAACAAAATTACTCCCCAAAGAGGGCTACTGCCTTTTCCGTATCCAACCTTCCTCCATGTTCCTGCTTCCCATATTTCCATGCCAGGTCGTCGGACCGTTACCGAATTAAGTGCGGAGGACAACGGACGGGCGCGGGCCCTTAACGGGATGACGTCACGAGAGCAGCAAACAATCGCAACGTCTTGTCATTGGTACGAGAACACCCTAACGAGACTAGCCAGCCCGCATCGCGTTCTATTAGCCGGACGAGAGCGGTTTTCTCCCGGGGCATCCGTCTGAAGGCGGCCGCGGGACGCGGAGAAAAGGCGGCTGTCACTAAATTAGTCGTAAGTCACTCAGCCACGGCTTGTTAGCGTCGTTAACCCTGACCCCGGGATATCGGCTTCGGGTACTATGACGGCTTTCTACTGTATTTTCGAGCGAGCGCGACGCTAGCCGTTAGTCATCGCTCTCAACGCGTCCGATATCCCAGGAGCTTCGTTCTGACATTGACAGCTTGGCTCTTGGCTAAACGCTTCTCTCCACGAGCGGAGATGCGTGTCACTTTTAACGGGATGGTTTTAAATCCCATAAATGCAGAAGAGATCAAAAATGGCCGAGCCGCTATTTCTTGGTAAAATGGACGATGTTGAACGATGGCGCGTTTTCGAAGGCTTTCCCCCGCTTTGCTGTTAATCCTTGAATGGATCTTGTTACTTTTCATTAATACATCCGCTTTTTCGGAGATGCATATGGTATGTTTAGGCACGTCGAGGTAAAGGTCGTTTAGTAGTATATGCTCGGTGATATGATAGATACAAGGAAAACAAGGTTATACGATTAACCCTTTACGTTCTTATGTCGAGTGTCGCTCGACATCGTATTTTTCTTTAGCGATAATTCGCAAGCTTCATACACCCGGATCTAATAAATCCGCGGCTCTCTTGTCTGTCCCTGGCTATTAAAAAAACATGTTTCGAACACTCCATCGCTAGTTGAATATACATTACACAATAGAACTTGAACGCAAATTGCAATACGTTTTCCTGTTCGCGAGACAAATAAAACTTTTCAGAGCGCAAAGAGTTAATATAAAACGAGTACGATATAAATACGAATAATTGATATTTTACACGTTTTAAGCTATAATAGCCGAACCAATAGAAAAACTTATATACACAATATTGATATCAGATATCATAGAAGTACAGGATACACTACTTTTTCTCCGATCTCCAAACCCCAATCTCTGTTCCCCCTCCCCCTCTCTTTCGCGCATCACCAATCAATTACCTTCAAAATGGATACCCCTAACCTACACAACTAAGGCATAAATCTACGGGCGTAAGAGCCTGAGGGTTTTTCCTTTAAAGAGCGCACCGCTTGGCGCGAACTCGCGCCGTTCGATACCTCTCACGATTTCGCAAAATCGCGATAGCAATTCCGTGGGCCAGAACGGGGCGCTCGTAAATCCTGTCTCTCGTGCGACAAAATGTCGCCGAGCGGTTTCGTATCTCCTCCCTCCCCTTTTGTGTGTGTGTATGCGTGTGTGTATATATATGTGTGCGTGTGAGTGTGGCGGATATAAGCAACGCGCGCGTGGCACGAAACCCAGATCCGAAATGTTCCATTTAATCAGTACGGGGTTGGCGAAATCCCGATATCCAGGGGAATGCACCTGACTCCGCCCCCTTCCTGCCGAAAGGTCGGTAATGTTCTTCCGGGAATTTTGTTGGTCGGAAGCCGAGAGGGGGGATAGGTATGAATTGGAGAAAGTAGGAGGAAAGGACGAGATAAATTCGCGGGTTTACGGCACCTTTAAAGTTGCGGGAATCTCTTTAACGACTTGGCAGCCTGCCACTGCGGTGGCCGGCCCCCGCAGGAGGGCTGAAAGGCATTGACGGTTGTGCGCGCGAGACCGGCTCCGGGTTATCATTCATTTTCCCTCGAGCGAGCCACCAGGTCCTGTTAATGACAGTCGTGCGGAATTACTGCGGAACTTCGTGTCCGCGGGTGCGCTTAAGATGGTTCCGAAGGGGGGCGGGGGTGCGAAGGAAAGAAAGGTGGCTTTAACGCGCGTGGTTCTTCGATAAACGGAACTTTGTGGCTGCGGAGGGGAGGGTGGGGAAGGAAGGAGGAAGGAGGAAAGATGGGTGGTCCTAACGTGTGAGGTTATTCGATAACTCGAGGATCGCGTTCACGGGTGCGTTTAATATGGCTTTGAGGAGTGAAAAGGAGAGAAGGGGGAGGACCGGAGACTGGTCGAAGGTTAAGCCATGTAACATTCTTTGAAGTATATAGCCTCCTTATTCGTATATTTCTAGGAACATGGATTTAGCTAGAAAACGCTAGGGAATACTTGATACACGAGCATGATTCACACGCTGAGCACTTGCTTCATTCCTCGTGTTTACTTTCAAATCGCAAAATTAGTTAATCCCCCTATTATTCTGTACTGTTCGTCGATTAAAATAAATTCTAGATTTTACGGAGTATGCGTGTAGATCGTTCGTGAAAGGTTTGCGGTCACTTTCTCAGCGTCATTATCTTCCCCAAACTCGAGGATTAACCCTGCCATCGATTTTCCTGCTTTAGATTCTCAACCCCATTGCTTTGGAAACGCGTCCTTGAAAATGCTTTATATTACTGCTACCATCAGATACCCAGGGTGGTGGGATCGTTTCCGGAAAAACGTCTCTACAACAGCGTACATAACACGGTGTTTCCGTTTTCACGAGTCGCGGAGAGAGTAAGAGAAAGAAGGATGCGAGGGCAGAAGGGCAGGGTATCTGAGAAGGAAAGTACGGCTTTCGTGGATCTATAGGGGGTTCGATAAGAGACTCCGAGGAACCAAGACATGTTTTCTTTGTCTCCCCATACTTGGACCTTCCTCCCTGGCCCCTAATCTAGCTATGTTTCTCCTTTATCTTCTTGTTTGTCCAGCGTGTATTTCCAGCTATGAAGAAAGCCTCCTACCACGCGGATAACCGATATTGTTATCGTCGAAGCAGGTTTTATCGAACGGTACGAGTAGCCATTATCTTTCGACAAATTTAACATCGTTTCTCACGTATCGTAGCCGTTGCTTCCGTATATAATATCTCCTCCCGTTTAATCCGCCGAACTCTGCGACGTCTCTGCACGCTGTGTTTTCTTGCTGGGATATCGATAATATTGAATTAACCGTATATTAATTTACAGATTCGAGAGTGGAATCGTATTATGGAACGTATGATTTTTTATTCATTATTAATTAAGAACGTTATTGCCCTCACAGCCCACTTCTTGATTTGGCTAATATAAATATGTTTCATAAAATTAATTTTTCTACACAAGTGTTTTGCAATCAATTCTTTTGCATAGCTCGTTATGGATTAACAATTGACAATCATAATTTACGATTATAATTTTTTTTTAATATTCTATAATGGTATAACTGTTATCGGCGTCTGTACTAAGAGTTTAAGGTATAATGATACTATCATCGATTCATCCATGTTTTACATCTCCGATTACTTACAACCATAAACAATTCCATTAGACGAAATTTCCGCAATGCGTTGTCACATTCGTAGCTGCAACGATAAACAGTATGCTGGCAAAAAGTATCTTCGAGGGATACTTCCGTCACGAGCCAGGAGCGCGCGTACACTCCTTACGGAGCCATCGTCGAAGGCATAATGGAAAATCCCATGACTCAAATGCTTACTCTTCCGCCCGATGGAAAATGTTAGTGCGGCCATTGTGATCGACCACGGACGAGCGGAGTTCGCCGTGAACTTCTAAATTATTACGCAGTTTCGGAATTTAATGGGGCCAATGGTAAAAGGTAGGAACCCGCCGGTAAGGCCGGGCTCCGTGAAGTCGTAAAGCCACGGGCGCGCTTAACCGGAAACCTCGGTTATTTTTCCCAGGATTTCCACGGCGGCGCGTATTCCTAAGCGACGGCTGAGGGGACTTCACCGTTATCCCGAGAGAAACAAAGGGAATCGAAATGTCTTCCGCGAAGCGATTCAACCTCTGCGGAATGAATCGAACCGAGCAGTACCGCTACTCGCGAGTACTTGGTTTTAGGAAGAGGGGTGGAGGCTATCGTATTGGCTGATATAGGAAGATCGCATTGATCCTTAGCGATGCTCGTGTTCGATTTAAAACGCAATTATCGTTAGAATTACGAGACACTATACTGGCGGAGGTGGATGCACTATAAGTAGCTATGAAGAGGTTACAGAGAGAAGAAATAAATGGATTATATGTATGCCGTAGCTTTGGTGGATCGGGAGCTGTCTTAACCAGTAGATCATAGGTCAAATGATCTTAACAGTTGGCGCTGAAAGCGAATTAAAAAGAAAATAAGTAAATAAATGGATTCGTTTAACGATTTATGCATCATTATAAAATTATGAAAATTCTATGCATCAGCGTATATTGGCGGAAGTTTTGCAAGAAATTGGAGAACTGTTACTTTGGTGGTTTTTTGTAGCTATAGTATTAACTGCTTATGAATGATGGGTAAATTTAAAGGAACCTACTGTTTAGGAGCTATAATGGGTCAATTATCGTTTTTTTACGTACGTATATTACTGCACATTAAAAGATAACTCATCTATTGTCGATTAATCGATTGCTTATGTCCTCTTTGCTCCCTTTCTTATAAATGTATGCAGCTATAAAAAAAAGTATGGATATGTTCTTTTATAGTGTTTTAATTTCACGCAAATACAAACTTGTTATTTATTAATGTTCGAATTGATCCGACGTCTAGCTGTATACTTTTTTGTAAAGTGCCATAAGTCCGTTATAAAACACGCTGGTGTCATTTTCTTTGGCGAATTTACGCACTAAACTAAGTCACTGTTACGGCAATTAGCATATAAAAACTGCCAAATAGATGACAGCGATATCATGGCGCAACAATATATATGAACCAATGTGTTTGTATTGTATAAACTTCGAGCCAAGGAATTCTCCTTCCGCTCCTCTTATAGTTTATTTTTCAGTTACGCTTCTTCCGGGAGATTCTTATTTTCTCGCCAACTTACGTTAATCGAACTTTTAATGAAATTGCAAGCGGAAGTGTAGTTATGTGTGTGCGCGGAAGAAGAATTTGGAGCCGTTTAGTGAGCAACCATTTAGTTTTGCCCGTTATTCTCCTTCTGGTATGCATACCTTGCGCATCGGAACGCGCCGAATAAACCGATAAAATTAATCAAGATATGAGCCAGGATTGATCGATGAAGCAATTTCGTGGCGCCTCGGGAAATAACGACGAGTTTAGCATCAGATTCCATTAATGTCAATATGGAATGTGCCAGAGATGAGTGGTCACACTTTTAGAACATACTCCATTATATCTCTTAAGCGTATTTCCCGGCATGTTCGACATATTTCCACCGAGGATACATTTGTTACGAGTTATGCCCAGTCTTGCAAATAATTTAATAAAGATATTATTGAAACATTAGGCACATATATATTTATAACATATATAAATAAAAAAACAATAAAGAAACATGTATAAATGTTAATCATCACTGTATTTAGTCAGTATTAAAGGGGGTTATAAAAAAAAATATATGGCGCTATGTTCTGGTGAGGAGAACCTTCATCCGTGGAACGATTGTTCGTTATGTTAAACGTTGATGCGAGGAACACATTCGCAGAGAATCTTGAAAGAAATAGAACAAAGTACTTGAAGAATGATTACCACGATCATTTTTTATAGTTCTTATGCACGAAGAACAGTAATGCAGTGCTACGATATGAGCGTGATTCAGCTTGAGGAACAATTTTATCGATATTAATGATCAGCGCTTTAACATTGTAGCCGATCCTTATTATTCGTGAAGGGATATTTTCAAAACATCAGCCTTGCGCTCTACCTTTACTTTAATCTTTTAACGCGCGAAAATATGCACCTGCACCTTTCTTTAGCTTGAAGAAACGTGTATTGTTAATTCTCATTCGTAAAGTACATCTATACTTCGCTCATTCCTGATGATCTATTTATTCTGCACGTCTTTCGTTGACAACACAGAACTATTACTTTTGAAAAATAATAGTTTATTATATAATTAATAGTTCAGTTATCGATTATTCCGTCGTACATTATATTTGCCTCGTATTTCGGATTTGAAGAAATTATTTCCTAAAGAGTTTAAATCCCTTTGATATTTCGGTTACGGGCTGATGGACCATTCGTTCTATCCGATCGGTCGGTCGAACAGAGTCCGGTGCAGGAAGGGTTCGGAGGAGACTTAGCCGAGGGACGGTGCGCTGTAATCTCATTTAGGGGTATGGTTGGTGCACAATTCCTCACTGTGGGTAGCATAACTTTGCACTCTCTAAGGAACTATACCAAACTGGCACAGCCTATGGCAGAGAGCAACTTCGGTAACTCGCGAGTAGTTGTGTTGACGACAACGTCGATGCACTCTCTCGTATGGGCCGCTTGGCACTGCGAGAGAATTTCTGCACTGTCTCAAAGCTGACATCGTCGCAGGTGCTTGGCACTATGCGAATGAATCGAACAGTTTTCAGCGTTTCCGATATGCGTCATTTCGTGAGACAGTTTCTTACGCGTATTTACTCGACTCGTGTCTTACGTGACGTTCTTCTATACTCGTAATACTTAACTGATCTCCTATTAAGGATTTTGTGCAAGCGGTGCCTATCATAATTTGAGTCATATTCCAGCTTTTAATAGAACCATGTAAACAAGGTGATAAAACTTTTGTGATACACTGGGATTGGAAGTTGTAACGTAGATGACGATGTATGCTCGTACCAATGATCGTTGACAACGTTGCTATCGACTGAAGACCAATCATAATGTCAGGCACAGTATAGTTAGTAATGTGTAGAATTTATTACGAACGTCATGTAAGCGTTGATTTGCTATTTAAGATTATCCTTGGTCGAGGTCTCTTAAATCTTTAGGTATATAATTCTCCTGTATAGACTAGAAGTTGCATTAATACGATTCGAAAACACGAATATATTCTGCAACGATCGTTACAACTCTTCAATTTTTTGAAAGTAGTGTACGATGTATGCATTGTTCTTCTTTACCAAATTCTTTTTTTAGATTATTCTTCTAATCAGATTTTAATATTATTTACGTACATGAATATTATACACCTTTTACATGAATTTGTATACTTTTTCTCAATGCTATTACAATTTCTAACGAAATGTATTTTTTGTTCTTCTAGACATGCTACGAGATGGAGAGGTACCTGAAGGACGAGCCGAAGCTGCAGTCGTACAAAAAGCTACCCACGGAGCTGGACACGGCGCCCTGGAATCTCTTCAGGGCGCCTCCCATTTCGTGGACGGCGTCTACTGGCACCACCAACGCACAATTTGAATCGCCAATCAAAATGGAGGCAAGTATCTCGAAATGCTACGAGAACACACTTTATTGTGGAGCAAGCACTTTTTTCGTTGTTTTCATGAATTAACAGAAATTGCTAATTACTATGCACGAATGTAGGTATATCTCTATGCATGTATTTCTTTTCTCCTAACAATCATACAATGAATTAATAAAATATCTCAGAAAAATATCAAATAAAAATATCTCAGAAAGCATCACATCTCAATGTTCTGTAATTTTTCAAAAAAGCAACTGACTGCTTATTTGATCGACAAAAGTCTTGTAAACTTCGTTACTACGTTCGTCTTCAATATCGCGTAAACACGTTCGCGGACAAAGAAGGTTTGATCGAAAACGAAATGAAAATGCTTGGCGACTATATTGAAGTTCATAATAGTTTAAAAAATTAATTTATTAATTTTATTAACACGTTAAACGCCAGACTCTCCGTTCACGCCTCGCCGGTCCATACGGGCAAGCCCCAGACTTTTCATTCACGTTATTCCCGCACGCGTGTTAGTCCTTGCGTACTAGTGAAACTGAAAATTTAATTTAGGCGACATCGATTTTTATTTGATCAATGCTTTAATCAAAAGAATATAATACTTAAGAAAATTACTGCAATTTATTAAAACAAGGTAAATAAAGGTGAGGTTTATCGATTACAGAAGGTTGTAACTTTCGCATTAAATTTTCGCGAGAAGGAATTAGAAGCGAACTCAGAATACGAATCCAAAACGGTGTTTTTTGTGACTTAAAAAAGTCACCTAACCAATCTGTTTATACCCTGGCTCGCATATCGGTAAGCGACCCGGAGTGGCCCGCTTGACAGCTAACTGTGGTCTGAGAGCTGCGGTGGTGTAGTGGATAGAAGCTCAGACTTCCACGCGAGAGACCCGAGTTCGAATCTCGGCCAATCACCTCTGGTATTTCCGTGTGATATGAATACTTTTAGCTCTGGTGGTTCGAAACCTATCTTAAACAACAGGGGTCGTGTTGATCTGAATGACTAAATAAAAATTCATCTAAATTTTCCTAAATGATCTTCGCGAAAATTAATGTTGAAATAACCGACAATTAATCCTCAACGCTCCGACTTTTAACTGAGAATATCGACCAGCGACTCCAACTTATTCTCATCATACTTCGGCTTGCAAGTTTTTAAGTGTCAGACTTTAAATGCTACAATGACGTGTAAATAATGATATTAAAGTCGTTCAAATCAATCTTTATTCATCTCAGGAGTAATATAATGTTGGGTGTAATCTCAGGAGCAATATAATTCAGGTGGTACCTAAGAGGCACACTTGGAGAGCGTCAAGGATTAATTATAAAAAAGCTAACTGTCGCGTGAACGGAAAAGCGCGTAAAATCAGCGCGGCGCCTAACTTTAGTATTAATCGACTTTATTTATGTTTAACGCGATTCTTCCTTGTGTCGCAGGTGACGACGTCCGCAGACGACAGGGAAACGCTCTGCCTGGACGACATAAAGTTCAGTCCTGGGGATCACAGTCACAATGGCCGCGACAGAGATCTCCTGGACCGACACCTCGATTCTCTGTCGATGTCCTCAGCGAGTTCGGCGTGTTCGGCGCTGTCCTGGGACAGCTCGCCGTCCCTCTCCTGCACGGCGCTCATCCTCAAGAAGGAGCCCAGCGAGGACCTCGAGGAGGATGAGGAGCAGGAGGTACGTCAGCAGCAACGTTTAAATATCGCCCCCTCGTCGCTCGCAACTCTGTCTAAGAAAATGGACAGCAAATAGGATAAATCCATTTATCGCGTATTCGAATAGCACTTGCGGCACTGTCGGGAAATTCAGAAGCGTATTTTATGGCTGAAATACTCGTTGGACTGAGCCGGGATGTTTACGAGCTTGTTGCGGAGCTTCGAATCAGCTTAGAAGCGCGCCATAAAATTGAGACGATTAATTTCGCGGCTTTAAATTGGATGGGATATATGCTCGAAAATTCTAGAACATAGTTTGCAGTTTGGATTTGGGTAAACTGTAAGATACGAAGGTTCAAGAACTCGAGGTTGCTTTGAGGATGGAACGTGATTTACGTAGACTTGAGCTGAACATAAATTAAATTTGTATTATTATTCTACGATATATTTAACTGGGTTGATAGGAATATAATGCGATTACTTCTTGTCGAATGCTTATTTTACGCAAGGTAAATTTGTCCGCGGCTGTATTATATTATTCGGGTTATCCATAACTGCTTTTCGCATCGAGCTGCTTGTCAACGATTCATTATCGGTTGACATATTTTTGAAAAACCAACCGAGCGTTTATATATCACTTGGTTTAAATTGCACTTGCCAGATCAATGAATGTTTAACTGTCATCCACAGTTACACGTCGCGTTTATCATTCAAAGAAAGAAAATCCGATGCTTCGGCAACCATTAAAATTCCTTTGAACTTTTAAAATGTCTATCTATTAGTTACTTTAACTATCATATACAAGAAAAAAATCATAAGACTTTCCATTTATTTTAATAGCTGCTGCTGTAATATTCGTATTATGTATCTTTCAAAGAAGTAGCATTTCATTCTTTCTGATTCACAGTTAGCCTTCTTTATAACTCTTACACCTATTCATATTTTTCTTTCCTTTTATTATATAAAATCACGCAAAATTCAGACCAAGACATAGTGAATTACGAAGCATGCCACAGAATGTCGGTACATGTTCCATTTATCGGGTCGGTTTTCCTCGTTTAACTTCGAGCCATCCGCGTGCGTGACGTCTGTACATGGATTCTCCATATCCTTCTCACTGGTCGCTTCCACTTTAATCGCGACTCCATAATCGTAATCCCGTTACGTAATCAACGATGTTACCGCAACAGGAAATCGAGGAGGAGGACGACAGCGGGTGTGAAAGCGAAAGTCTGATCTTGACGCCACCGTCGAGTCCTGGGTCGGGTCAGGGTCATTCCAACTCCAGTCACTCGTCGAGCGGGAGTTCGATGCTCGATGTGCACAACCTCGACCTTCATGCAACGGGCGGTAGGAGCGCCATCGTCAGGGTTACCACTAGCAATGCGCAGGGTGTCGCAAGGTAAGTTTCCTAAAATTCTATATATCTTTATTATTCTAAAATATTATCATAAAATACAGGGTATCCCAAAAAATGTACTCACTCTTTTCATTTGCCGTTATACATTCAGTTTAGATTGAAATGTTTAATAATACAGAGAAAAATCTCGAAAAGTAAATTAAAGACAAGTTAACGATATTATGGAAAACATTAGTTTTGATAGAGAGGGGGTTAGCAAAGAATCTTCTCGTTTAATTCTTTTCCATTATCTGTAAATAATATTCAATGTAGTATGCGTAATCTAAATTCGATGGCGTAAAGCTCACCTCAGCCTTATCCAAACACCATACTCACTAGCATACTTATCCAAATAAAATTATACGATTGTCTATATTGTTTTACGTTATTCATTAGCAATAAGCTAAATCTGTTTAGATCGTGTATTCTTCAAATCACCGCTTATCAAGCTTAACATTTTTAACGTCACCCTTGTGAATCCACCATCCCTCGAAGGGTGGCATAACGAGTCTTAGGCAAAAAGACCGCGATTGACTGCAGCGTAGCCTTAAATAAACGTACATCCAAGTTATTCACATTTTTTCAGACTGATCTCTGTGACTGCGAACAGCTTCTCCGCGGTTGCTGGCACGCAACACGCACACGCAGGAGCTTCCACGGCTGCGTCCACCGTAGCTAACAGGCAGCACGCGAGGAGCCAAGAGCACAGTCCGCCCGATACGAAGCGCAGGATACACAAATGCCAATTTCCGGGATGCAAGAAGGTCTACACCAAAAGCTCGCATCTGAAGGCTCATCAAAGGACGCATACGGGTAAGTGACCTACGCTGTATTTAATGTACAAAGCTCCGTAGTCCGTTTTCGCGTGTTGGGACGCAGACAGAACGTGCACGCTGCTAGACGTCGCGGGGAATTCGATGTACGGAATAATGCATCTGGCGTCGCGTGCACCGTTCCAAGTATAGAATAAAGCTGAGGAAACTCCGGACCAAAATGTTTACTCGTGTACGAGGGCTGTGACGATGATCATGTCGCATCTGCGATTGGCACGATATATCCAGAATGAATACAGAGGATAACTGCCTTGAGTACGTTTTGCATACGATCTGCATCCGATCGAATAAGATTTGCGGTCCTGATTTAATAGAATCTGAAGAAAACATCGGTTAAAGAAGGTTAAAACTGTAGAGCCCATTGCCAAATGATGTTAGCAGTCAGAAATGATGTTAGTGTCAGAAATCGAATAAACGAACGTTTTCTTGCTTAGGGCTCGTTTCTCGTCACTTTGTAGCTTGGGTAAACAAACCCGTGGCAATCTCTCATTCATACTTGTACGCGTGGAACCTCAGAGACGTTACTGTCCGAACATGATATTACAGAGTGTGGTCGACACACTCTACCTGGTCCTTCTTATTTTCGCGGTCGGTTGCGGTATGCTGTGGCGGCAGGGGGCCGTAATTATTCATTTCTTCCCCTCTTTTTAGCTCTCTTTCCTCCAACATCCCTCCTCCTTCTCTCTCGTTAGCCACGGTTTTTGTCGTGTCACGCTCAGTCCCGTTTTACTGGCCGCGTGTACGTTGCGTGTTTAAAGTACGGTACACATCCGTTCAAAAGTCTTAGGACATTTACCGATATCTTATAAGAATCTTGAAAAGATTAAAGCGATTAGTAATTTCAACGAAAGTATTGTAATTTTTACATTTCGCCAAACTGAGAATATATATAATAAGAAATGTACGCAATGAGTTATGCAAAGATTAATTAAAATCGTCAGTAACGTTTAGAGCAGTATTTTTGGCTACACTACCGTGCGCTCAGAAATCATCAAGTTGCATTATTTTCGATCGAAACTCTGAACCAATATAAATCTTGGTTTAAGAGTCACATTGTGTTACGTTTCCACATATTGATACAGGTCCATGTGAGATTAATTACACATACAACTGTCGAATATAAAGAAAACGGTTGAGAAAAACCTCTCCTAATTGTCTCAAAGTGCATCCAACATAAGTTTGACTATGATATATACAGAAATCTAAATAAACATCCTATTTTGATGTATACTTTATATATAGTGAGAAAGTTCTACAGATTAAATGATGCGCGTTACGCAATTAAAGTTCACCAAAACAAACAAGCCTCCTAAGAATTTTGATCTTCAGTGTACTTATGCAGACGCAATCTCGTGCGCACGTAAACCTATATATGCATGTGCGCTCTCGTGGAATCCACGGCCAAGCGTCAGACACCGTGTGCGTTTCCTATATATTATGCATGCACACACTTGTGATTACGCGAGCATGTGTACATATGCCCGTGTAATTAAGTTGGCACGTAGGTTCATACGTGTGGTGAGTAGAGTATCGGAAGGGAAGTATCTGATCACCTCAAGCTGTCGAATATATCCATATCACTGACATTCCTAACGAACACCTTCCCTATGAGAAAATATTTTCTGCACGGCGGTACTTTATTCTTTGCGAAATATAACGCTAAGGTGTTATTGTTGCACGCACTTGTGATTACGCAAGTACATATAGCCGTGTAATTAATTTTACATCTTTAGTTATACTTGTAAGTTGCGCGAACTTTGGACTATTAATGAAATATTGTTAATGGAACATGTTTCCCCGATAAAATTTTATTCTTTGCTAAACATTAATAACCCTTGAATATCGTACAGAAATGTACGCTCTATTTTGTGAAAATGTATGCAAACGCGTGTATGATTAAACTGTCTCTTGAGGAGTGTCATTAACAAGATATACGCTTCTACAGCTTAAATCAGACTAACTTAATGTTTTCGTTACTCTAAAACATTGAAGCCTTTAAAACCTCTACGGACATAATGTTGAGAACATTATTCAAATTATTGCATTTGCATCACCATAAAACACCATTATCCCTTATTACGTATGCATTACATACCCGTATGGCGTCAGAATATAATAACAAAGTCCTCTCTCACGCGTACTCTTGACTTGCTGTGCCATTTGCAAAAATAATCACACACGTATTAGTCAATTGCACGCCAAAGACAGCGAATAAAACACGAGTGACATAAAGCCGTCCATGCGTCGAACGTTAAATCATTACCATAGCTTTTACTCACTCCTCTAACCTCTCAACATTAGCACAACACACGCCTATTACATCGATCACCAACGAGCACTTAATCCTCACACCTTTTCCCAATAATCCCTATTTAAATTCTCCACCTGATATTCTCGACTTAGAATCTCAGTCGACGGAACGACATTATGCGTTCAAGGTAAACTAAGCCACTCTGCGCGACTATAATAATCAAAGTTAAAAATGTCCAAAATGTCTCAAGATTAACTCTACCATTACGACAGTCCTACTACTATGTTAGACCACCTTATACGGCCGAATTGCTCCGTCTACGAGAGGTGTCAATGGTAATGACAGGCCGAAGCGTACGTAGTATTCCTGCCATGCCGTCCCAAGCGCGAACTTTCCGGCTCAGAACAGTACTCGGTCCTAGCAGATTAGCCCTCACACTTGGCACGCCGCACCTTTGGCCGTAACTAGCCCCGTTCCTTTGTCCCTGATCTCCTTCTTACGTGCCTAAAGGATATTCGAACGTACGCATTCCATCCCCAGTCGCGTGTGGTTAGGTCTCTGCACCGTGGCTTAGGGGTGGGTAGGTAATAAGGGACAGGTCGGACGGGACACCTCTATCCTGCAGTGTGGCAGGTACGGCGGGATTGCTTTTCGCGGATCGTTAAGCAGAACTGCTAACTACAGGATTATGCATACTACGGGACCCGTCCCGCAATTATGACTCTGTTATGAATTCGTCCTGACACAAGGATCCCCCTGTCGCCGGAAAGGCTGGCCCAGACGATGGCTACGACACGTACCGCGACTCGTGGGAGCTTTATCTCGCTCGGAGCACCGGTAAAAATAGGCAAAAAGCGCACCGCGCTGCACGGTTACGTTTACTCGCAATAAATGCGTTACACCGGCAATGGTACGCTATTAGCGAGCCGCTCATGTTTTAGCCCGTTTTTGACAAGTGTTTTCGTTCCGTTGAGACAAATACGCGATGTAAGCGCACGGCGAATATTATTCGAAGAAACTTGATAATGTCTGCAGTACTTTGGACGGCGCTAATTGCTCGTACAAAGATTCCCCCGCTTCTTCTTGGTCTTCTGTTTTTAAACATATTTTTATAACGCACACTACATGTACAGTTACTGCATCGTTCTAACGAGAAGAGTCGGAAAAATGTACGACGCTGGAGTTGACAAATTTATTTTCGAAAACAGCGTATAATAGTTTTGTACAGATATTTTGTGATTCATCTTGCACGGTAAGGGTCTCAAGGGTCGATCCGTAAAAAGGCAGGGCCTAAGACGCGAAAGCATTTTCGATGGACGACCAGCCTCTTCCGGTGGATAACTTTACGAAGACTCCCGATCTTCGACTATTTACAACCTGATACATACCGCGGGATAAAGAGCGCATCGTTAGCCAGGCTCCTCCGGGATTTGCATAAAATGTTGCACGGGAATATTTACGCGGACGCGTAGCCCCTTGAAATATTCATAGGTACGGTATAAGTAAACGCGCTTGGACGTGCAACCGCGATACTGTTCGAATTATGAGCCTTGGCTAGGAGGAGAATAAATGATGACAGGGAGACAGGGAGGAAAAACCGTGGTAGGGGAAGGGCGAGGGGGGGGGGGGATCGAACCTGGGGAAGAGAAAAAGGAAAGCCAGGCGCAGTTCTTACAGGGGGATGGAAATGGCGGTAGACTTTGATCCCCCTCTTCCCTCTGGTGAATCTAATTACCCTCGGCTCCACGAAAAGGTCCTCGCGAAACAGAACACGAGACGGGGCGAATCGCAGAGGAAGGATACCTCGCAATCCCCGGGGCCGGGTCAACATGAAGCTTCGTTACGAATTCCATCGGCAAAGTTTCCTTTCGGAGATCTTTCGGTATGTAGTTATCCGAGGAATGGATGAGAGGGTCGTTCCTCTCTGACCCAGCCCCGTCCTCTGTCTCCGGCGTCGTCCTCGTTTGTGCCTCGTGGTTTTAACGCCGTATAGATGCAATCCAATTAACCGATCCGCGCAGTCAAAGCCGCCGTCGGCGCCTCGTAATTACCTAATAACGAGCCAATAACATATTAATTCGGAATAGTCCATTTGACTCTGCGTTTCCGCTGATCGCGATAAGATAAAGCAGCTCGGGCTGGCTGATCGACAAAAGACGATTGTAGCTGCATTGGATTCTGCATTTAAGCGTTTGACTGCGGCCCCACTCTCGCACGGAATCATGGATATGTAGAATTGTCGATGGATGTTCGCGGGTCAGTTGCTGGGTCTGACTATTGGACATTGTTATACACGTTGGCCAAGATGTATGTTTTGTTGGTATAGATGGGTAATGTGTATAGAAAAAGAAATATAAATGCAATTAGCTTATTATATGCTAAAGTCGAGTGCAAGCATTACAGGACGCTAATTGATTCATTTCCTATAGTAAGCTAATTAGAGAAAAAATACTTTTATTGAGTTTGTAACTTTCATGGTGGTCAATACAATATTCAGGTCCGACAATCGAAAGTAAAAGTTCCACTGCTTAGGTAGAAAGAAAATAGGAAACAGGTGTCCCGAAAAAGGAGCAATGGTAAATAATGGCAGAGATTCTGAATGTCTTTCGTGTTTAGATGTGAGGGCATATGTATATACGTTTTTCGTAGACAAAGGGTACATTATCGAAGGTGGAAGATGATCTGCGTGAATTTCTTGGTTAATTCACGTCTTACGAAGGAATGACTGTATTGCATTGACAGGGTTAGTGTTCTTAGCGATGAGTATTTTTTTTTCAAGTACTATGTTTCTGTTAATGTGAAGTTGTTGTGTCACGTTCATCTGCAGGAACAATATGGTCTTACAGTTTTAGCTTATCGATTTCACACGTGTATTACTATGTCCGCTGGATTTTCCTTTTTTACTCTCGTAAAATTTTTCCACTCGATAGCCCCATGGAAGACGAGGACCTATCGACCATTGTCCTTTGGTTCCATATATGTATATAGAAGATGCAGCAAAGAAGGGAAAGGGGTAGAAAAAGAGATTTCCAATTACAGGGCCTTTCTGTTCTGGAATTCTATTTCAAACACCATTGTTCTCGCGTCGCGCATCGTGGACAGGACTTTGATCCTTCAAGTGAGTTCAATCGCTTGCTGGAGGACCTTCCGTGGCCGTTTGCCTCATTCAAGGAAATGAAGTGTCAATATATTCAAGGAATCACTGGGTACCTGGTTATTACAGCGAATTTCTCGAGATTAACGATTTTAAAGGACGTTCGTGACCGGCCTGTAATTGGTACGAAGGCAAAGATCTATCCCGATGTTTGAACAAAAGTGTAATTTCTTGATAAAAAAAAAGACAACTTTGTACTAACTTCAAACTTTTACGGAGTTTTAATAAACTTGATTCATTTTTGATAATCACATCGTGCGTCAATATAATCTCACCAATGATAGATGTATACAAGTTTTTCTGCTAAAGCTTGTCATGTGCAAGTCTTGCTTTTCTCGCAAGATTTTACTTTATTCCATAACGATTTGTATAAACGTAAATTATGTTAAGCAACATTAATCCGGTTTTCTCCGCTTGACTTTTAACATCCTTCGGGAACACTCGGTACAGAAAACCCCTCGTCTGGTAAATTTTCCTTCAGCGACGAAAGATTCCATTTAAAGCGATCGGGGAGACAGAAAGCAGTTGCTCCTGAAACGGGTCGCGATTACGTACGAGGATCGAAGTAGGTCAGCCAAAGTATAATAATTTAGCGGCCAGGCGTCTCAGAAATGGATGGCTTCCCGTGATCTTAAATCTAACGAAAAATGGAATGCGCTGAGTACAGCGCAGGGTGAAATTATTCGGCACATTTATTCACGGTGCGGTCGCGTCAAAATTTTATTCAAACGCAGATCATATCCGCGAGAAGTTTGCGCATATAACGCAAATCGATACCGGGAAACAGGACCGAAATTCAGCGGCAAACATTTGCCATTTGCGTGAAAACATCATGGCCTTATCAATTATACTCTCGAGAGTGTACGTGCGAACGTGCACGGCCAAAGTGGCCATAAATCATGGCAAATTTCAGCGCAAAAGATTATCTAGAATTCAGCCAACTCGCATACGCTGTGGCTTTTTCAATAATACCCGGGAGAGCGTGCGTCGAACGGAAATGTAGCCGGAGTAACCGCAGAGTGAAGCGACCGTCAGCAATCGGCCGTTATTTTGATTTCATCACACAGTGTACATATAATACACCGGCGCGCTTCTTTTTTACGCTAACATAAATCAATTTTGAACCGCTCTTATGCTTTCGAGGGAAACCGTCGGCGTGGCGGATGTCTTGCAGCAAGTCTTCATCCTGCATCAATTCGATTCTTCACCTTTTTTCGAAGTCAGATTTTGCGAATCACTATATTATATACTACGTGTTATTCGTACGTATTACACAAACATTACAGACGGTTTTAGGATACTTGAACATTGTATATTATTTATAACGTGATCCTCTTAAAATATCCGATTAACAACCGTGTTAAAAGATAAATAAAAACATATCTTTTTTAACCACGTCAGTACTGACTATCGAAAGGCCTGCTAGGTATACTCTTTTTCGATAACTAATTCCTGACACCCTTTCTAGAAAAAAGATTTCTTTTGCTTTATGTAATATCTCTTCCACTAAGTATTATAATATAAATAATTAAATCACGTAATATACAATTAAAGTTAAACGTATTTTCGTAACCACCAAAACCAGACGTTTTCAGATACGTATTCTCTTATGAAAGCTATTCATATCGATTATATCTTCCAGCCTAGAAAATTCTGTAGCCGTCTTAGAACTGCACAATCTCCCTTACGTAAAAACCATGTGCAGTGGATACTCAGCGCGACACACGCATAGCGTCTCCACAAACAGATGTTATTTTTCTTCAAAGTACCCAAACCGCGCGGCGCATAGGCGGCCGGATGACAGCGACGTTCGCGAGGGTAATTTGAAATTTGTCGGTACATTGATTCGAAAAGACTGGTATTCGGATGGCGCGATACGTCTCCGGGATACACTCCATTACTGGAACTTTCTGGCCAGGGTGCATCGCGGTAATGCGATTCGTAAATAATGGCTCGAGAAACTGAACTCGTCGGCATCGTCGTTGCGCGGGCCAAGTGCATCTGCGCGATTGAACTCGTCTACTCTTACGTTTAAGCCGCAAACTCAAAGTCCGCTCCTCCCATCTTCCCATCGATAGACCGCAGGCGCCTGTTGCGAAGACCGAAAACGATCTCCCCTATATCTTGTCGACGTTAAATCTTAGATGTTACGAGCACGCTACCGTGTTACAGCCCGATACAATGGATGCCTGCCTCCCCCCTCCCCCCTGCATCTCTCCCATCCCTTTTCGATTTTGGTCGTTGAAGAATCGGGCGACCAGACGCTCCTCCGCCTGTCGACGTCGACGGACGTTCGCTGAATTTAATTAAGCAAGGGGAACTACCGTTTTCCTTCCGAGGAATCGATAATATTCATCGGTTACGGAAAGTTTGTAAAACTGAGGCTCTCGGTTCGGCGGCGGCCCTGATTTAATAGCCAGGCTGGGAGTGGATGATCCTTTGATTAATTTGAATGAAACATTCTTCGGAAAAGTACGAAGGATATTGATTCAGTGGAATATGCTACCGTCACATTTTCCGTGTAAGAACGTTTGACATAAATTTGCTGGTAAATCATATTTTATTGGCGATAATTCGTGTGTGTACTTCCACATATTACAATTCCCTCTTGGATTACGCATATGTTAGAAAATCTCTTTCTTCTTTTCAAGTACACGATTGTGTATACATTTGGGAATCACACAGTTTGTTCGAAGCTTGTGCAAGAACGGTGATTGTCGTCGAATCGAGGCACGCAAGCAACAAGCCAAGATTGATATCGTCCTTAATATCGTAGCTTTCCTTATTGGGCTATATAAAAACATCCTTTGTGAAAAGGCAGAGCTCTCATCGACCGCGATGAGTTATTCTTTTCTCGATCCTATCGGTCTACTGGTTACTTGGACAAAAGTTTGTTCTCCTCTACGCAGATTACGGGGGATTCCCCAGGACGGAATCGGTACGCATGTAGACAGGTACCTATGTACGTTTGAGCACATTAATGTGCGAGTGTGCCGGTACATATATTGATTCGTACCTCGGGCACTGTTCGAAACACGTGATCGCACCAAAGTTAGATCCGTCTCCCATGTCGGGGCTCGTTCACCGCAAACAATTGGAAACGTCGTCAAAGTTCTCGCTAGAGTTGACAGCGAAACCGCACTTCACAACACGAGAAGCGCACTATCCTCCTCTATAGGCAATACCACGGGCGATGCCATAGGCAGGGTACGACATTCAAAACCGCGGTATAATGCTCATGTGCCGATGGAAACCTTCACATATGGTTGATCACAGAAGTATCCGACCACCTGGCGCAATCGAGAAATTTTCTCGGTTTATTTCCAATTTACTAGATGTACGCATTAGAATATATATCGGGCGTGCCAAATTGTCGTTTCACCGATCCTTTTAGAATGGCAGGCATATATAATTTATTAGGTGCATTAGAATTTATATCGAGCGTGTAGCAATGTCGTATTACTTTTAGAATAGTCGTTGGTTGTGTGTGTGTGTAAAACTTTTTTTGTGTATTATTTTTTGTAGCCCATAATAGGAAATTAAAGTTAAGATAATGAGATATGAGAGATCTGTAAAAGACAAACGAGCACGTAAGATATTATAGAATGACGTAGAGATTAGTACAGTACTCCAGAGATCGATACTACCTATCAAGGTGAAATGTTGTTAATATGTTAAAAAAAGGGGCAACAGTAAATATTACACGTATTTTTATGGTTTAATTTGAAGCACATAGAAGAACAATAACAAGGTAAATCTTATGTGTAAAATTAATGCGCAAAATCGTAATTTATTCTTTACTCATCTGCCTTATGTTTTTGTTCTCTTATATTATCTCTATCTCTTATCTCTTATATCAATACATTAACAAAAAAAAAAGATTTCACACCCGGTTCAATTTATTCAGTTTATAATGAGGGGTTGAACGAAAAGTGTAATTTCTAGAATACTATAAGCCATAAACACTCTCACGCTGTTTGTACGGTTTTCCGCTCATCCAATATTTACCCTGACTTTGATTTTCAAAACACGCCTCGCATTCGCCGTCTGAAATACAGGCACAGTTTTTCATAACTCTCTTGATATTACGCTGTTCAGAGAAAAAGCACCCCACTTTGCCGGTCGGAAAGCTTTCTTCTTAAAGATATTCCCCCTGTTGGCCCCTTTAAATAAAGAATCCCTTCCGCATTTTTTCACAGCTCAGAATGTTTTCTCAAATCCCCGCCCGTTTTTCACCGGTATGACGTACTATTTTATATTAGTACAAGGAAACATCGTCAGTCCCTTTTTTTCTCTAGCGTAAAAATTTGTCCCTCCCCGCCCCGGCACTCGCCTTCATAAAATTTTTTTGGATCTCGGCCTATCCACCAGAAACGGGAGGGAGTTCGACAACGTCGTTTCTCAAGTGGAATGGCGAAAAAGAAAATAAAATGCCACCCTCCGGGCCGCTGTAAGGGTAACTCCGTCGTTTCCTGCGGACCCTTCTTTTCCCCGGAAAACGTAAAACGGACCGTGCCCCGAACAATCTATCACGCGAACATGCGTGGTAGCCTTTGGTATATTAAGCGGCGGTACGAGTCTATTCCTGAGCGGCGCTTTTGAATATAAATCGTCCCCTGGTTGTTCGGTGAGTAATAGGCGTGGCCAAAGAGAGACGTGAATTATTTTTTAAACCGTTTCCGCTTTTAGACTCAATGGTTTTTACGACCGGCATCCTCGTAAATATGTATTTTTTGGGGAGAGTTCATGCTCTCTGTTCGCGGTGTTTGCTGGATAAAATAATGGCGGAATAGTGTCGATAACGTTTTCGACATCTTTACGTCGCTTATGTCGATTTCTCGTGAAGGAAATTTTCATTAAAATTTTGCTTTGTGCAGAAACATCTGGGCGTTTCTTAATAAAAGATGGTGGAGAATTTTGATTTTCTTCGGGATGCGTTGATCGGTATATCATCAGTTGGTATTGGTTAATAGGGAATAGCTTTTCGCGCTGTTATGTTGAATAGTTTGTCGTAACGTTGGTCTTCACGCATTCTTTTGTTTGTTAATTGTGATTTTATATGAAGTCCTTTTTTAAGTAACATATTATATATGTATTAATATCATTTAAATCTCTGCTACCGAAACATTTAAATAACAGTTGCAAAATACAGCGACCCGACTATTGTCCTTAACTAATACAATAGGGTATGTTGCATGCATACAATTGTACGCATTTTTTTTTTGCACGTTTGTACTTTATTTTCAGAACTATCAAAATACATTACAGTCTCGTATGTAATATATCCAAGAGGTGCTAGAGAGTCATTAGAGGCATGAATAAATATTTTAATATTTATATGGTCTTTTGTTCATAATAAAACTACAACAGAAAATGGTGAGAAAAGATTACAACTTTATGCCCACGTTATATTTAATCCGTAGATACTTCTCATAATTCGATCAAATGAGTGAAAACGATTTTATCCAAAGCCGTCTGTGAATATAAAACACATCTCCGTTACGGCGGTGAGAAATCGCATTTGTCTCAGTTGACAATACAATGTAAAATCTTTTTGCGAAAGAAACGCCCCGCAATTCCCTCTTCATTGTACGCGATATATCTTCAAAGAAAATCCCGCCTTTTCTCGTTGCCAGTGTACCTCTTTTTATACTCAATGCAAGAATTTCGCCTCTGTTTCTTCCTTGCTAATACTGAATTCCACTCTACACGAGTATAGTCTGGGAAAATGGCACTCTGAGAATCGATACAAAACTGCGTGGAGTTTAATGATAAATGCGACTCTCTCCTGTAGAAATCTGAACTCCTTCCTCAAAACTTTCTTCAAAGAATCGATTGCATTGAAAATAATCGGAACAATGTTTTTCGCACTTTAATAGACATTTTTCCTTCGGGAAACTTAAATAAAACCATGTCTACGTTTCACTAATAAATCTAACGTGGAGAATATCATTTTCGCGCGTTTATTCATCACTTCTTTCAAAGCGGATATACGAACACAGAGCGTAACAAATCTGCGAGAGCTAATGTATCGACATTCGCTCATGGGAGGATTATGATAATTTATGTGAATCAAGCAGTGTATGAAATCTGAAAATATAAGGAAAGTCAGTAGTTAGATTCTACGGGAGATTAATGTTCTGTAAAACGTGTGGATTTTGAGCGCCGACCTGCGAATAATGTGGAATTGATCGTTCTTTGTGCCATATCTCATTGGGATGACATTCTTACTATTATACTCGGCCCCCGGCGAACGAGTTTTGCATGAAATGTCGTTGAATGTGAGAGACGGGCCGGGATGTGAACGATGAACGGGAAAAACGGTCCTCTTTCTTTCCTGGACGCGCAGCGTAAAATCTTTTTGCGAAAAACGTACTTCGCATTTTTAGTTTTATGACGTGCAATACCTCTCCGAAGAATATCCGGCTCGCCCCCGTGTGTGAAGCATACCCTTGCGATCTAGGAAAATAAGAATCTTGAACACTGGTCGGCATAGAATTTGTTTCTTCCAAGATAACCCCTGGAAGGGAACCGATTTTTTACATCCTGACCACTTTACGTATGTAAATGGCACAGTTCTTTTTGAATTTTAGAATAGAGGAACGCTTTTATGATGTTTTTTTTGTCGAGATCTTTAGAAATCTTTTTACTCTGGCAGTCAATTGCACGTGGACGATTCATCGTCTAAAATATCTTCCACTGGATAACTATTTCGTTGTATGACTTTTATGATTGAATCATAATGTTGCGTTTGTTTTTGAAAGAATTATCATTTTTAAAGATATAACTTCTTATTTCAGAGTTAAAGAAAAGGTGCACGTATAATTCAATATATAATGTATCTTTTACATGATTGCTGAGATCCTTGAAACTATAAATTCCTTGAGAATTTCGTTGATTGTAATCGAGATCATTCATATTTGTAGACTATACAGTACAGGTTATTGTGAGCAAGGCTTTTGAATCTTTATTACGAATGTAACAAAAAGTGTATATATATATATATATACCTTATAATATTGTTTTTTCAAAGTCTAAAAATGTTTTGAAACATTAGATGCACAATGCTTCTTTAGAAAATTTTAACGTTAACGTTTCAATACACCAGAAGCCAAACTTGCACGTCAGGAAGCTCGTTTCGAAATTACTCCGCGAAGATAATCTCGCGCACTCAACCTCCAGAGTAAATTTGGCAATATTTGCTTATGATATCAGCTATCATGTGTGGCCTAACAATAATATTTCTGGTGGCATCGCAATGTATCTATTTCAATAATCCAGTTTATACTATAATACACCACAGTAGCAAAATTAATTTTGAACATATCCATTGATGCTTTTTGTTTCGTAGACATCTGATTATCAATAGTAAACTTAAACTGTCGATTGACGATCGAAAGCGGGAAGTTTGAAAAAATTCGAATAAGAAAAACAATACAGCGAGGAACTAAGACTAACGGCAATGAAACAAAAATATGTGAAATGTTGAAAACAATAATAAAGACGGTTCAAAATTTTTAACAAAAAAACGAACATAAAAACAATATAAAAGCTGCTGATCATAACGTTACTACTACTCATATAATTAATAATAATCACAGTATAGATTGGGATACTATTAAAATTTAAACAGAGAAGAAAATATGTACAAAAGACTCATTGGGCAATTGTTATATACAAAAACTACGAGTAATACACTGAATAATCAGTCAGAAATATTCACTATGTATCAGCTCCCTTTTTTGGATAATGCAAAGCAACACGAAACTACAAACAAAGCAATATCAACGATCAATCAAGCGCAGCACTCTGGCGCTCATTTTTCATTAATTTCATACAACCTGTAACTCACAGGGTTCTCCTCTAACCCTCTCCAACCCAATAATACCATTAAGCATCATCCGTATAATCCCCTTCTACTAGTTAAGTATGCACCTCTGAATTGTTTCTCTTCAAAACCTAACCTTCTTACCATAAAATAATAATTCGAATTAAATTGTTTTTCTTCAAAATTTAACTTTCTTACCATAAAATAATAATTTGGGCTCGAAAGGGTTAAAAACGCGCGTCTAGAGATATAATTCCTCGAAACGCAGCGACTGCGAAAGTATAGGCAGCCCTCTTCCTGCTAGCTGCGCACCGGCTCGTCCCTCGGGCGATCTGTCACGCGAGTGCTCACGATGCCCTCTGGTATTAGACGCGTTTCTCGTCGAAACGTTTTCGCGCGGGACGTCTTCGGATGTAAAAGGCGGGCCAGGGGCGGGATCCTCCCCTATAAATTCCGGTTGTCCTATCCCTCGGCGACATGACGGAAGGCAGCCTATACATCCTGGCTGCCGGCGGACTTAATAAAATGCAAAGACGACGAGCACACATTGCCAGGACGGACTGACATATCGACGCAATACCGACCTAGCCAGACCTCTGGCGGGTACGTCGGATGGGTGGAGGACGCAGAAAAATCGTTCCTCCACCGGAAACGGCACCTTGGCATACCTTATAAGGCCCGCCAAGTGCTTTCGTTTCTCATGACTTTGCGACCACCTCGGTGCCGTTTCCTTGGCCGAGGAGAAAACTCCACGAATTTACCTTCTCTCTCCGTCTAGAAATATGTCGACATTTACCGTCTACGGGCCTGTAATTACACCTTACGCGTTTTTAATTAGAAACGTGGAGAAAACTTTTCGATCGAATGTTGTGTTATTGATTTTTTCAAGGATAGGTGTAAGAGGATTAAAGAGGTAAATATAAAATATATATAAATTGAATGGTTGCCGTGAGTAAAGAGAAATCAATTTATTTTGGAATTGGATCCGTTTGGTATTTTATAATACGCGTATTGTCGTTAGTTTGAGTTCGTGTATTTATAAGAAGACGAGTTTAACATTACTGAATTCCCTCTCTACGCTTATTTTCAGCCTTTCTTATGTCAGTGGGAAAGCCATTGTATCGATCGTACCATTAATAGAAAGGCGCGAAGGTAGAATGGGAATGAGATAAAAAGTGGAAAATAGCGTGTTTAGTTCTTTGTCGATATGTGAACTAGATAGAATCCAATAACTAGACAATACCACGGAGCTCTAAAGCATTCTTGAGAAAGATCTCATTTGCATCCTTTGGTGTGTGCCAATTGTCATGAGAGCATCGATATTCGAACAATCACCGGCGATTTCTGTTTCACGTGGCTTAATAACAAAAGGAAAATGCAACAATACTCGCACAAAAGAAACGTAATACGATATCAATCGATTAATACACTCGACAATGGGGATATACCTCGTTTAAGACACGCGAGGCTTTCCTTCTCGACGTTCCTCATTACACACTATCACCAGCACATCGATATTTGTCTGAAAAACATCGAACATTCGCCTAGATAGCGATTTAACTTCCGCTCCTCTTACTAACAGACCGAAAACATAAATATACCCGGAACAAATTTAAACTTGATGTACTCAGATCTCCGTCCATTAACCGCATCCTCAGTAAAACTATCCACGCGCAAACCTCGAAATACTTGTAACATACACATATCCGCGCGAGTACCGAATACAGAGGTAAATGCATGTTTGGCAAAGTGAAAAAAAAACAGATCTCGTTCGAGAGCTCTTGTTATGCGCCAATGATCAGGAGCGCATCGATATTCGCCGAAAAAAGGGTCGAACCTTGGCGTAGGGGGACGGTTTTCCCCTCGTGGCGCTTAGCGACGTTCATTATAGGGCAGAAAGGCGCGGGCGGGGAGTGTAGCAGGTTAACGCTTTAAGCCGTCCTGTTTAATATGGCTTTATTACGTAGGTGGTAACGAACCGCCGGGAGGCCATTATGCGGCGGTAAAATGCGCAGTGCACGACGCACACACGTACGCGAAGTTCACCTCGCATTCGCCCTGTGCCAACGTACGTACGTACGTGCGCTGGCGCGATAGCGCACCGACACACGCGCACGGGGTCTCCGTTTGAAGTGTACGCGCAATTGCGACAACGGCCACGGTCATTTAGCACGTTACACGGTCTCCATGGTTACTCGAAATTCAATTCGCTCTTTCAATCGAATGTACGTGAGGGCACGCCGCGTGGAGATTTTTTTTTTAAATCGCATCGTCCGCTTTGAAGAGGGCCCCGCAGACGCATTAGTGCCGAATCTCGTCGAGCTTTTACCTTGGCTCTTCCCCCCTCTCCCGTTTCTGGTTCAACCCAAGCCGCTTCAAAGGTCACCCTTAGATCTCCCTGTTTGCTTCTCTCGAGACGAATAAGCGGGAAGCGGAACATCGCGTGGTTTCGAGCCTGGAACGTTTGTTTGCCCGTTCAATTTTCGAGGACGGCTGCTAAAGTAGTTGGGTCTAGGAGCAGCTGGGTAAGGAACGGTTTGAACTACCAGGTGGTACGATGTGTATGCCGTGCAAAAAAGTTGGAGACTGGCGTATGGTGTTTGGACTCGAAGTTAATAAGTGCGTTGAGACTACTTTTCGATTGCCGATCTTAATCTGTGTAATAAATTCTTAAAATATTCTTAAGGAGTTTCTTGTGCAATATAGTGATATACTGTGCTCGCTAGAAATACGCATGGCGTCAAAGTGTATCTGGACCCACATGAAAGATTTTGGGTTCTTTCATAGCACTAGAATTATCTAAAGATCGCTATGATTACTTTAGGACTTTTAACTTTAATTTAAAAAAAGATTTGTTTATTAGCTCAGGACAACTATCGTTTTTATACTCATTTTAGTCCGACGATCGGCGGTCTTTCATATCTTCAACACTTTTAGCATAACACGAAACGCAACGCGTGAACTACTACCCATTCAACGATGAAGTAAACAGAGTCAAGCAAGCATCCTTGATTCATTACTACAAAATTATTTACATACAAACCATTCACTTCTTAAAATTGACAACAATTTACGCATTGTAATAAACAGGATGTTCTTGGTCTGCACCCGCGTATAACCCATTACCCCTTCTGTCTTTCTTCGCTATCTCGAACACTTCATACACCCGTATTCTTCCCCTCAAACTCGCGCATGCAGCTGGACCTCTCGTCGTAAAATCTCTCCCCGGACCTCGCACGTATAAGATGCATTTAAACGACAATGCAAAGTAGCATTATCGGTGCTCCCTTCCCCCAAGATTCCTGGTACTGCCGTATCTCGCATGCGCTTCCACCATCATTTTCCGTGCCTATCGTGTAAAAACATTCTCCATTCCAGGCTGTACAGGGGCGCGCGCCAATGGTCCGTATACTCAACGACAATTTTTCTTTCCGCCATTCAAGCCCCGGTAATACATTCGCCCGGGCTTTCTCGTCCTTCCGCGTTGGCCCTCCTCCCGAGGCTGTTTATCCTTATCGCTCAAGGAATTCCCTCCCGGGTCGCAATTCCCGGACGCTCGCAGGAGGTGACGCTCATCCGTGCCGCCATTTCTCCGGCCTGGCTGATGTTCGTGAGGTGGTTTCGTCGAAGCTCCGCGGACCCGGCGCGTACGTGTTTGCCGTATTTTCCGCCAAGTCGCGACTCCACCCTTCCATCCTCTTCCTCCCCTTTTGGAATATCGGCCGTGGCACCGCGGCTGGAGCCGAGCAGTCGAGCTGTGAGGTAGGATTTGGTTATGCGTCGCCACGTTCAGGCTGGATTTGTCGCCGTCACCTCCTACCGACGGCGAAAACTTCTCGAGGAACGGAGAGACCCGTCGGATCCACTGGAACGACGCCGGGAACATGGACGTTGCCAGGATTTTGTTTTGGCCGCGGAGGGTCCTGCCTGTACAATTTTCTTTTTTTTGTTATTCATTTTTGGCACAGACCGTCGTTTGTTCTAGGATCTAGCGTATGACGCGTTCACCGCCGTGTACGAGGCATCTCGTAATTCTTCTTTTCATCCGAACATTAATGCTACTGCGAAATTGTATGTTGAATTTAGTAGCTGCTACTACTAATGTCGAACCACTGCTAGCTGATGTTGAATTTAAAGAAGTTTTGCGGTTTCCTTTGTAAGAAACTTTTGGCGTTCAGGGTAAGACGTCCTTAATTTTCCGGACAGCGAACGCGTTAAGGAGGACTTTGAATCGGTAGAGTTACGGTATAAGTAGCGCGTAGAAAATTTTCTAGAAGTGATAGGTGGTATTCGAACTTGGATCTCTTTTTCGATGGACGATGCAAGGATTTTTCAGCGCAGCTATACAAGCCGTTCTTTTAGAGGCAGCATATTATCGTGGTTTTCACAGTTAATCTGGTTGGCGTGAGTGTTCATTTTAGTGGATTAATACCGATGACCGTCAAGGTCTGTATCATGAAGATAAAGTGCGCACCTGCGGAAAGGACTAAAGCCTGTAGACACGCTTGATATTTCGTACATTTTACTCGACACGTAGAGAAAGTAGAGGCAAGATTTTTTTCCCTTCGTTACCGCAGCGACCGGTTAATTAAGAGCGGTATTTGATGCGAGTTCATTAAACGCGTAGAAAAGTTAATGTATCCGTGGTGTTGTCACAAGTGCTTTTGCGGCCTTTTTTCCGCGTCTTTCATGAAGTTATCAGCGGCAAGAACAATTCATTCGTATGAAGGTTTTTAGGTCTGCGCCGTTTATGTGTTTGCGGCACGTTACACAACTGAGATATTACCGCGTCTAAATTACACGCGAGCCCTTTCCTCGCCTTCTGTAAACAGGCACGCGACAGTAAAAACGCCACTTTGCGGAAACGCCAATTCCACGAAACTTTGTCCTTCCTTTTTCTAATTTATCAAGTTTGTTGGCAATGGAGATGTCAAAGACACTTTCCCCATTTTACATCCCAACTTGTAATGCCGCTTAAAAAACGCGATAGCGTACTAGGCTGACTCACCTAAAGGCGCGTTTTATGGCGATAAGCATGAAAATATCACCAACAATCATAAAACTACCTCGAATTTTTATATGGATGATCTAGATTACAATTTCATCGGTTATCTCTGATCTTTTTCATTAATACATACACGTACCACACATTCGCTCAAAACCCATCTTAAAGAAATTTTAAATAAAAAGAATATAAAAGCAAATAAAAAGAATTTAACGAACAGAACGAGAGTTCTTTATAGAGAGATCAGAAGATGTTTTCTTCCAAAGGACTGAAAATTGATATTAAGTTCATGACGAGTGGAAAGGAATTTTTTCGATAAAATATACCTCGGTGAGTCGAAGCCGATATAGATTTTCAGGTACCAGGGGTTCTAAGCGTAGGCGGAGGAAACGAGGATCGCATTATTAAGCCGTAAATAATCCATTCAGCAATATGGAAGGCGGTTGACGTTGATGAAGCCGTGCCGGAGAAGAGACAATACGGGGTCACCACCTGTGGCGCGATGTTACACGGCTTAACAAGCTGAGGGAGTGCGTAGAGCGAAAGAGGCAAGGGCAAGCGGGGCAGTGGGTCCACCGGAATCTACTCTAAGCTTGAGTCTACGCCAGATACTACGACTGTCCCCGATAATACCGATTTAACCACTCATTGCGATTTTATGCACCATCACTTTGCGTGATTGGTTACAGACTATTTAAGGATACGAGCACGTATTCGGTTCATTACTTCCGATAAGCCGTCAGAATTTAATCAGCTTCCGATTCAAATCACGATACAGTCTATTTTTCCTAGCTAACTACTGGCGCGAACCGACGAGTTTGCACTTGGGACGATAGAGAGGCAGAGGGAGTACATATTCCGCACGTTTCAGCTATTCCTTCAAATACAATTCGGCTGAATAATGTACTCCGACATAGTAGTAGATGTGGAGTTTATCCTGAGAAATAAGAGAAATAAGTGGGAACTACGCCAATGGCTGGCATTCAACATATGGGCCGCTATATAATCCGTAGCGCGAATCGAACGTGGAACCAAATGCAGGATAAAGTTTTTATAGACTGTTAAATACTGTCGTTCCATAACTATTTGCGGTACGATTTTACGATCGTAAAATACTCTAGGTATTGAACTTCGAGAGGAGCATACTTAAAACTAGTATTATCGAACTTGTTAAATCACTGATCTCTAGCTTCTTACTGAAATTTCTGAAATTTGACTATCCATTTTCAGAGATTTCCCGTTATTTTATTACAGTACGGAAGTGGATACGTGTACTGCTTTTTCTCCTTTTTGCTCCTTATTTTTTTAATGCATTTAAGTGACGTGTGCAGAAGCGGCGAGCGTCGGTGTTGAGGATTAAGGATAAAAGTCAGGAAGAGTTGTGAACCTCGTAAAAGCTTTAATATGGAACGTACCGCGTTACGTAATACCGGGAACTCTGCGGGAACATCTGGCCAGCTTAGATCGTCAGCGTTAATGATGTTCGGCGTTACTCATTGCGTCTAATGACTCGTTTAGCGGTCGCGCGATGTTTCTCACGAAAATTCATTAAATGCTCGTCGGTCCACGGGCTGACAGAAATCTTTTGGGAATTACCGTACATCTTATAAATCAAAAGCAGAAATTAATGTCTTTGCCTAATTATCTTTTGTGAATAGTCAGATTCTTCATTTTGACGTACTACTTCTCGAAAAAGATTTTTACATCCGTTTTATGTAAAGTTCATCTTACGCATTATTAATGTATGAATAACGAATTATGTAACGATATATTTTAATGTTTATTTTTACTTTTTACGTCACAAACGAGCAAGAGTTCACGTTTGCTTCTTATAAATGTTTATAATGGTCTATCGTAAAATTTCTTTTATCTTTCCCTAAAATTGACGGCATCGATAATCGCCCTGAGCTCAATATGCATGAACTCATCAACGTCAATTTATAATGTGAATTTATAGTGCTGCTTATGAGAAAAATCTTATAAGAAAAATTCTTTTAGTCCCATCACTGTGGTAAAACTGGGAATATAATGCAACAACGAGCCACAGTCTTCCTCGCGCTTCCGCGTGACATCATTATCCAGAAAGCTCCTTCTGAGCAGTCGCCTTTAACCCTTTCGCCCCTAAGGCAGACTATAGCTAGTATTCATATCATGGCCTGTATATAGCAACGCTTTGTGTAGCCGACATCCAGGTGACGACCTGTACGTACTAACACCTTCTAGGGTCGGCATCCAAGCGACAGTTTGCAGATACTAACGACGTCTCTAACCTGCACGTCTGTACCCTTAAATGCAGTCAGTTAACCTTTTGGCACCTTGCTCTCGCGCGCAAGGTGCTCACTCGTTAATCGATTAAATATCAAATTAACGGTTATACATTAAAAATATAAGATTATAAAGTATCAAATATATAATAATAAATAATAATAGAACGTCAGAGTGATACAATAACATACAATAATATACAATATACATAAAAATAAATACAATATAACAGTGTTCGATATTACATTAACTTAGTAGAGCAAAAAATGTATTGTGCAGATCAACTTCCCTGGTTGAAAGTGTACATGCAGGTTCACAGTTATTTCGCAACTCTGCAGCTGTAATACTCAACGTTACTAGCGCATAATTCAATATAAAAGAAAAACCAAGTGGACCTATAAAAAAAAAAGCCCAAAGAATAGAGAACCAGAGCGATTGTGCGATATTTCTAGGACATATCAAAACCAATAAGCGCAAAGTCGCAATCGGTATCCCAGGTGTCAATAAATTTATATATTTTATAAAACTTATAAAAATGTATAATCCATGCAATTTTATATATAAATTTATAATGGTCAAGACGAAGCGATGAAACAAAAAGAAATCAATTCGTCCCGTAGCTAAACCTGGACTCGAATCCGCTTTCGCTTTTCGGCCGATTCCTTTACATCGTCCCGACAGTATCTAAAATGCGCTCTCCCCGATCTGTTTCAGGAGAGAAGCCGTACAAGTGCAGCTGGGAGGGCTGCGAGTGGCGATTCGCGCGTTCCGACGAGCTGACCCGCCACTACCGCAAGCACACCGGCGCGAAGCCGTTCAAATGCCGGAACTGCGACCGATGCTTCTCGCGCAGCGACCACCTAGCTCTGCACATGAAGAGACACGTGTAATCAATCGTCTCCCCCAGCGGTCCCTGTCGCGCGGAACGGTCCACGAAGATCAGCGCCGGTAGGGCCGGCGGCACCTTCTTCGCGGGGATCGTGAGGATCCTCGGCCACCAGAACCGAGATTCAGCCCGATCCGGTATCCGCCAGAGGCCCTAGCCTGGAACATCCGGCGATCTTTGGGAAACACCCGCGGAAGATCGAGCCGTCTCCTTCTCTGCCCACGATCGAGACACTCGCGAACCGGAGGCCGCGGCCCTCCTGAGCGAGTCACGAGAATCGGGAGAACCCAAAGAACGGACGCGACGCATCTTCGAAACTCGCCGCTGGACGGGTGGCCTCTTGCGTTATTCGCGAGGGGGCCTTGAGCGGCTCCGTTCGCTTCGTCGCTGAACGACGGATGCGCGCGCAGGTGGTTCCGCGACGATCGAGGTCGATGGCCAGGAAAATGCGTTTCCCGGGGCGGGCAGGGGGGGGGGTATTCCCGAGGGAGAGAGAAACAGCGCGTCTTACGCACGAGGAGTCTCATCCGGGACGTTAATCACTGCCAATTCATTACATTCTAAGATCAGCGCTGCCGCGGGGAATTTCTTTCCGTGCGTCGGGCACGGAGTTCCTTGCGGAAGGAGAGGGCGGAAACGATGGCCGAATTTCGTCTTCGGCGTGGAATCGCGGGTCGTCCGCCGGCCGATGGGGAGGAACGAATCGAGTCGATGATGGTTTTCGAGGACGATCGCGGATCCTGGGTCCGGGGCTCGAGGATGCAGGCGCGAGCTCGTGAAATTTCGACGGAATTCCCGATCCGCGGGGATGACAATGCGGTCTGCCGGTGCCAAACGTTATTTCCTTTGTCCTTGATTTTTTCCTCCGCGAAGGCCGTCGATGGCCCCTCGCGGCCACAAGGGCGTTTTCGAGCCACGAGCCTCCTAGGGTGGGCGATCGTCGAAATCGTGTCCTTGAACGGGTGTAAGGGGCGGCACGGGCCGGGGTAATCGAATACGTGATTTTAGCTGGTTTCCGAGGGAAGCGAAATTTACCGCGCTCTCCCCGCTAATCCTGAATTTACAGTGCGAATTATAAGCCCGCTCTTTCCTCGCTCATGACGGGGTAAACTAATCGTCTCGATTCGCCGGTTAGGACTGAGTTTTAAGGGAGGAGGAACGCGTCCTTTTATGCGCCCGGACTATGCTATTTTAGCTTCCCTCTTTTACGATCGGATTTTTACCGTGGAAGGAGATCGTCGTCGAGATAATGTCGCGATAACCGTCGCACTCCTCTTGGAAATTTCCAGGGCCGATGGCAGGCTGATATTTTTTATAATCCCCGATCCGAGCACGAGGGATGGCTGATCCGTAGGACCGCGTCGCGATATACCGTATAATTTTTTCACAAAGAGTTTGCAACGAAGACGGCTCGTACTTCGCGATCGCGAGTTATTACGGAGGATCGTTCTCGGGATTATTTCACGATGCCTCGATCGCCTTTCCTCGAGGACTTTTATAGGGACGCCCGCTTTGAGCCACACGATTGTACGTTTCCGCGGAGAAAGTAATGCGCATTGACAGCCTGGGCTTGGGGGGAGGGTTTCGATCGCGGGATTTTGTTCTTCTTTCCTTAAAAACATCAGGCCCACGAACCAGTCCTCGCGAGTAGCTCCCATCGGTCTCACGAGGAACGACCTCGTCCCTCACTCGCGAGCTTGCTTCTAGAAACCATCTTCTCCTCGTCACGCCAAACGATCTCCCGCGCGCGACGCTGGTGGAAGAAAACGCTCGCGGGCAGGCGCTCGCAATCGGAAGCTCAACAGATGATATATTTTTTAATATTCTCACGCCACTCACCTCGACAGTTACGCATGACGAACTAAGCAAGGTCAACATTCCGCACGAGACGGGCCCTCGAGCCGTATTTTCGCGCGTTTCGAAATTGCCCAGGAGCGTTTCTCTCACCGTCGCCAGGGCGCATCGGCGGCGGCCGGCCGGAGGCGGCGCCGCCCGGAGACTCGCGCTGGCCTCTCGACGGGCGGGCGAAGGGGGCAGCCGCGGCGGCGGGGTGGCCGGATCGAGGAATCGGTCGGAGCCGAGGGCACGCACCAGGAGAGGGCTGAGGAGGGCCGCGAGGCCAGGGCGGATGCCGGAGGTGGCGGGAATTATCGATGAGGAGGAAGGAGGAAGGCGTTTGACGAAAACTATCCTTACCTGAGGCGAGCGGCGCCGGCCGCGGAGGCGGGAAACGAAGATAACTAAATTTTAAATGTTCAGTGGCCAAATAAATTAATTAATACGCACGTAGAACGTAAATGATAACGTACCTACTAAGTAAGCCTGACTGACGAGTGTCCAGGGCGGTGTACATGCGGATCTACCGCCCAGCGTGGTTGCGTGGGTGAGGATAGGAGCGTGTGTCGCGTGCGTGTGTGCCCCCCCCCCCCATCCCCTATTTTGCGAGCGAGCGGTTGCGTTCCGAGCCGCGATTAGGGAATACCCAATGGTGGAGACAAAAGCGGGACGCTGAGTTTGTATATCGTGCAATTTTTTCAGTGTTTCATTATTTGTTACCATGTTCACGATTAATTATAAATAAATAAATATATATATGTAGCATTTACAATTTTAAGATAATGGATTATAAAGAGAGAAAGAGCGAAAGAGAGAGAGAGCGAGAGAGAGAGAGAGAGAGAGAGAGCGAGAGCGAGAGCGAAAGAGAGAGAGAGAGAGAGAGAGAGAGAGAGAGAGCAAGAGAGAGCAAGAGAGAGAGAGAAAGAGAAATGAGTGGCAGACGTCTTTTTGATAACCATATTGAGATAAGCCGACCGGTCGCCGCTTACGTCGACCGGCGCGCCCCGGGGAAATCCCCCCCGCCCCCAACACCCCCCCCCCTGTTTTTCTTTCTTCTTCGTTTCTTTCTTTTCCTCTTTCGTTCTCTCGCGGCCAGACGGGACGAGGTAGGGGCGCGCGGACGATTCTCGTCCCGGGAACGACTGGCGGTCCGCGATTAAAATCCATCCTCGCTCTGCACCGACGAAAGTAAGGATCGGGCCGACGATGGTGGCGCGCGGCCCCGTCGTCGTCCAATAATCGTGCAACCGAGTTCTTCCGGAGTTCCGTTCGTTCCGGGGCGACCGCTCGGTAGCCCGGTGCGCCACGTGGATGGGGAGAGGTAAAGGACACGGGATCGTGAAGGGTGGCCAGGCGCGGCCGATTTGGCCCACGGGGCCTGGATCGCGGCCACTGACGAGTGTTTCGCGCTTATTTTCCATCCCGGCGACCAACGAACCCTGTAGATATATACATATATATACTAACTGACGAGCGGCGCGAGCGTATTGTTTTAACGAGATTACAATAGGGGAGATGAGGCACGTGTAATTATGCAGGTAACGAATAAAATAACACAAAAAAACGCAGCGGACACCCTAAATAATGGAGTAGCTAGAGGATTAGGCAGATAGATGGATAGCTAGAACGTTAGATAGGCACTTAGATAGGCGGATAAATAGATCGACGGAGGTATGCCCGTGGCGGTAGGAGGGCAGGGATGGGAAAGGGAGAGAGGGAGAGAGGGAGAGAGAGAAAGAGAGAGAGAGAGAAAGAGAGAGAGAGAGAGAGAGTTATAATTATATATACATATATGCATATGTATATGTATATATATATAGGTGGTTATACATAGCTAGAGACGTAAGTACCTAAGAAAACTGTAAGGAGTCTTAGGAGAAGCCGTATCGTTGTACGAGGTATGATAAGTGAACATAAGTGTTTTATGATACTCGCGTACAATAAGGTCGAAATAACTACTGAGAAGTACAGCTGAAGGCATACACGACGCTAAGTGGTAACACGAAAAAGAGGCGGACGATACAAACATACATACACGTACACTTTCACCCACACGCAGTACGATCGTAATTGTATTATCGTGGTCTAAGGTATTTTCAGTCATGTTGTATAGTAACTGTAAATTATGGAAGATGAGAGAAAGGAAGAATGGAGGAGCGTGAAAAAATCGAGAGAGAGAGAGAGAGAGAGAGAAAGAGAGAGAGAAAGAGGGAGAAAATCAGAGCGCATGCGAGAAAAAGAGAAAGAAAGAAAAATAAGAGCAACGCGGTCAAATTGGTGGTGAAGTAGCTAAATGTTAAGAAAAGGGTAAAAAAGAGAGGAGGAATGATTGCCAGTGAAGCACGATCCATCGATCGTACGTCTTGAGATGTTTTGAACGATCGACGATGTAAGAACGTGGCAACGACCGGTGGATAAGAGAGTGATTTGGGAAGAGCAAAAAGAACTTTGCTTTTTAACGAAATAAGGTATCGTGGTAGTAGAGCAAAGGTTAGTTATATTGGCATTAATTTGTGGCTCTTGTCGGCGACGTTTTTGGAAAAGCTAACGGACCGGTCAAGCGAGAGTTTCGTGAAATTAGTCTCGGTGATATCCACGGATCGCTTGATTTTCTGTAATCTATCGAACAGATTTGTCTCAATCTGAAAAATGCAACGTGCCAGGGATAATTACAAGTTCGGTTTAAAACCATCCTTTAATCATCGTTGATGCCGGCGAGAACGGGCAGAGCTTTAACGAACCACGATAAAAACGTTAGCAGATGTACTAATTTCGATATGCTTTGTTCAGATTTATAGAAATTGTTCCTGGTAGAGGGCAGACAGTGGTCCACGTGGTTATTATCGATTCGTCGCAATGCAACACGCTCGACAAGATCGCTTTCTATTGAAGCGAGGAGTCGCGGTAGGACAATGTTTAGTTAGATTCGCATGTGCTTGAATGCACTCGCTCCAGGCAGTCGAGCAATTCGTGGTTTTCATCACTGACGGTGTCGGAGAAAATATAGCCACATTACGGACCGGTCGGGCAATATTTCACGTCTTCAAATTTAATCCTTATTCTCAGTCCATAATATACTTCTTAATCGATTACTGTCGTAATTGAAATAATTCAGAAATTCAATTGTTCTGAATTATATTTTTGTTTCGACACAATACCACTAAGCAGGAATGAAAAGATTTATCCTATATCTTGGTATACAAAAATGATCACCAGTCAACGTAACACTTGTAATACATAAATACATTTAAAGACACGATGTCGTACTTTTTTCTTTACAAACGTAATCATAAAACCTTGGCAGATAACAAATGCTTTTCACAGTCGAACAGAATAATGTATCACGATAGTTAGCCAATTCCGAGGATACAGTCAATGACCAAATGTGGTCGATCGTAACGAAAGCTTGCTTCATAAATTATACTCGAAGAAGACGTTAGACACCGGTCCGTGTGGCGTCTATTATCCAGTCAGCAGTAGCAATGCAAGGCGTTGACAAGCGACTAGCTTATCCTCGATCGTATCACGTTTTTCGATCGATCGAAGCTCATCGCGTTCCGCGAATTTGCTCCCATTTTCCCGTAGTCCGATCTTCTGTACATAGGGAGCACGTTGTCCTCCGGTAGTTAAATTAATTTGCGATTACCCGACTGACGGTGGAGGGATTGTTTCTCCCTCCCGTCGCGTCGTTTTGGAGCGAATCGCGTGGAACGTTGCGAGATTCGACACCGGTAGCAACGTTGTCGACGACAGAGTTAGCCTTGCATTGCCAGAGATTCGATGCACTGCGAACGAATCGGCGGAGCCAATGTTATTTTTTAGAAAATCGCCTTGTTAGGAAAGTGTTGAAAATGTAATGAAAATGAGAGAAAAGTACTACTAAAGATAGGAAGAGATACCGCGAGGCTTTCAAAGGGGGCGGAAGGCATAGGAATCATTGACTTTTTTCTTCCTCTTGCTGATCGATATAGCGGACAAATGACGTGGATAGTATGAGTGACGAGATGCACTTTTCGTGTTGTGAAGAAATAGCGGCGAGATGATTTGTACTAATTTTGATCAACAATAATCAAATAGAACGATGAATGTTGAATCGTGAAATTGTTTAGCAATTGATTAATAATTTCAAGAAGAGAAATTTGTTTATCGTAATTTTAATTCTCGCAAACGCTGATAGACAAACTCAGTCTTTGCAGGGATTCTCTTACCTCATAAAAGAAACTTTTATTCTATCTCCATGGAATACGATTTAACTCGTTAATGAAGCATGTATAAAGCGGTCTACGAAAAAGTTACCAAAAATTTGTCCACTTTCCACTTTTCCTCTTTTCAATTGATAAAGTTTGATAAAGTATAGATTACTTGCTGAGACTTTCGTATATACACAATTTTTCCTGGTTTCCGTTAAAAGAGCCAAATCTTTTCATTTATTCTCCCTCACCTTTCGTTGCACCAAAAAACTCATAAATTACGATACACAAGCACTTGTCAATACGAATATTAGTTCCAAGTCTATTTTATTCTTTACAATAAACGCATTCGAATTTCAATATAGAATTTTACACCTTATTACCAAAAACTGAAAGCACCTTAAAGAGAATCTGTCGTAAATTTAAGCAACGAGTCCTTTCCCGACTACTTCTTCACGATAAACGGACAGGTGTATCTCATCAATCAATGCAATTTCCATTGTTAGTCAAGCGCGTAGCGTTGGTAATAAAGAGAAGAATAGTCGGTTCTTCGCTGTTCTCCGGTAGCAAGAAACTCGCGAGGGGCGAAGAGGGGAAAGGAAAGAGGGTCGAGGGAAGTGATCGAGCGTAAGAGAAAAAAAAAAGTGCGAAAGGGAATGTAAGTACTTACGCGTGAGTATTTGGAAGGGAAGGCGGAGTCAGTAGAGCGACGCGTTAAGGGTAAGGAACCTAAATGATAAACTTTAAAAAGGGAGAGAGAAAGAGAAAAAGAGAGAAAGAAAGCGAGAGCGAGAGCGAGAGAGAGAGAGAGAGAGAGAGAGAGAGAGAGAGAGAGAGAGCGAGAGAGACGAACGAGACGAGAGAGACGAGAAGCAAAACAAACATGAGATAGCTATATTTTTAAAAAGTGACCTTTGGCATTTAAAGACTTGTAAAAAAAAAAAAGAAACAAATCGTGCAACGAGTTAAATAAAGAAACAAAGCGGAAGCAAAATCAAGGGCGCGGCTAGTATCGACGAGGCGTCCGTCCTTCTCCGTATCACTATTTCACGTATGCGATGCACACGAATGCACGCACACGCGCGCGCACGGAACACTTGCGATTCTGATGAGCCAACGCGGCGACCTTCGAGAGGTAACGCGCCCGCACCTAACTTCCTTTTTGCACCCCGAGACGCGCGGAATTCTGCCAAATTTCCGATGGAATCCCGACGAGCTCGCGCAGCTGCGCGATCAAACTCGAAGTAAGGATACGCGTGGGTGGACGAAAGGTCGTTCGAGGGTTGCTGGAGAGTCGAAGGAACGAAGGGTGTGATGGCGCGGATGAAGGAGGGCTTACGAGAAAGGTGAACGGAGCGAGTATCAGCGATGTTCCTCGTACTTTGCGGGCGGGGCTCGTACTGCGCATAAAGTAATCATTTTTTATTATCACGGAGAAAGAATGTCGTAAATATTAGATTCTTCTTGGAAGAACCCTATTGAATTGGAATTTTGATTAACGTTACTTGTGAAATTTGATCTTTTGCGATGTGTACAGTTTGAACGTATACGTAAATCATTTGCTATATCACAATCGACCGGGATACTTCAATTAATGCAAGTATATAAAAGTATAATGTTCCAATGTGTACAGCAAGCTTTTTAAAAACCGAGCAAAAACATTAAACTCCTTTGATACTCCTCGCAAAAGGTAACTCATTTTTTTATTGCGTATATTTTCCTTCGAAACTATTAAAAATACGTTTCCTTCATATGCTTCGCATTATTATTGATGATACGTTTGTAAAACTTGGTATCCACTTCGCATGATCAATGGTCGTTACTTTTCGAAGTACGGGCTTTCGAATAAAGCCAATCACCGCCGATGCTCGTGTCGTATACTTTTCTCGTCGCGATGAGTTACCACGGTAGAGTGGAGAGGGAATGTATACCCACAGGGACTCGCGTTTGTCGGGGTAAAGAAGCTGGCAACGGACAACACTCAGCCGAATGCCGGCTTTACCTCGAGGCCTAAAAGAGGAACCGAACGATTTCGGCCACGACTTGATCCCCATGTTCCTCGCCGTGGCACCTCTGGATACCGATCGATCTCACACCGGATACTATCGTGTTTCAGGGAAGGCCACGGCGAGGTCCTGAGGTTGACCTTCAAAAGAAACCGACTCTACCACAGTCATTGCATAGTGAGTGCGTCAACCAACGCGATTCATGGTAGGATAGTATTTTTAGGGATTTTATACAGGCATGCGACAGCGCTCTATGTTTTAGCCACGATTAACGGTTATTGACGTTTTTTCTTGTACGTTAAGCGAACGGCAACTGTAGGTGTACGTGGAGCGAAAGAGGGAAGAGAAAGAGTAAGAGAGACAGAGAGAGAATGGAACATGAGAGACAGAGAGAGAGAGAGATCGTGTGTGTGTGAGAGTGCAAAAACGAGAACTGAAGGCGGGTTTTGTCGTAGTGAGAAGGGAGTTTCCGTAACCGGAACTCGCGAATATGATGGAACCAGAGAGAAAAAGAGAGAGAGAGAGAGAAAGAGAGAAAGCTTGGACGATAGCGAGAATCACTTTTCCAGACTTCTGTACCTCGTTGTGTATACATCTATATTTGTATAATTGTGAATATTAACATATTATAATAATGTGATTTATTACGTGTGATCCTACGCGCGAAAAAGACGTGGAGAACTTTAAGCGAGTATTTTGTACTACGAAACAAAACGAACAAAAAAAAAAATAACCGATGCGTGTATGCGGGGCAGAGAGGAAGGGCGGGAGGAACGGAGAGAGGGTGAGAGTGAAAGAGTGGGAGAAAGTAAAGGAGAGAAAGAGATAAAAGAGAGGGAGAGTGGGAATAAGCGAGAAGTCTTGTAACCGCAGGTTCTTGCCGTTGAAAGAGGTTACCATAGTGAAAAGAAGAGCACGTTTGCGCAACCGTCGCTCCTTTCTCTTAGCGTGATTTTTTCTTCTTCTTCTTCATCTTCTTCTTCTTCGCCTTCGCCTTCGTCTTCTTCTTCTTCTTCAGCTTCTACTTCATCTCCATCCTCTTCTCCTTCTTTTTCTTCTTCTACAAACGCTGTAACTCCTGCTTCTTCGCTTCTGCTTCAAAAGTAGCCGACGAGCGAGGAAATTTCGCGCACGAGCTTCGGATGATTCTCCGTCGCGTTTTTCTTTTCGAAAGCCGAGGAACTTCGGTCGTTGGAACGTTCCTCGGGAAATAACATTTGGTGGGATACCTTTTTTTTCTCGGTGCGGAAACACCCATTCGCACCGGCATTCATTTGATCGCCTGGTCTACGAAGGGAAAATTATATTCGGAACAGCCGGGAACGAATATGCGGGATACAGGGAGAACACCTCCTCCGACAAACAATTGTGAGATTTGTGTATGTAGGAGCCGTCACCTGAAGCGGTGTATATATATATATACATATATATATTAAACGAAAAATGTAATGTTCTTTTTGTCTATCTACGATGAGTTGGAATGATAAAAATTCAGGATCACCATGGTGTCCGATTGTTGAAACTCCTCGCTGTAAACAAAATCTTGATAATTGTCGTTGCTAGGATAATAACGAGCACAGCTGTGCATGTGTGTGCGTGGGTGTGTGTATGTGTGCGTTCGTGCGTGTGTATTACGGTTTATGGCAACAATTCCAGCTTCTCGCAAGAACGTAAACTGCAGAATTTCGCTAAACGTATATACGAGTTTATAGTCTACGCTGATGACTTTCGGCTGGTGAATATACGCGTCCATAAAGCACGCCAGTTACTTTCTCCCGATGCACATACGCGTTTATAGTACTCAAAGGGTTCATTTTGAATCCAGCACATGAGCGCACAAATTAGTAATTTACCAGGTGGCTTCGTTCGACTTCTCGAATCTCGGCAACAGTGACCAAAACTGAAATTATTCGAAAGGCTTTCTTCATTGGATGACAAGGGAGGATACTTGATACGTTTTGAGTGTTCCTTTGCACCCTCTTTAAATCGTCGACCTCCTATCTGCTGTTGATGGCTTTCTTTTAATCTGTCTGTCGTTTAGAAAGTACGCACGCTGCTTTGGCATTGCTAAACTCGCACCGAATGCGATGCTGTTAATCTTCTTGTTGTTAGGTCATATTTTTAAGCTACTTTTGAGGCTATCCTTGCAGAGGTTGCAGGCAATTTGATACATTTAATCACGCAATCGTTCGTCTATCCGCGAAAACAAAAAGATAATCGGCAAATTAAATTCAAATAATAGAAGAATGGACCCTTTTCGAAATGAAATTAACCAGTACTTACGCAATCCTGTGTTTTTGTGTAATTTAAAGGAACATAGTACAACGTGTCGCGTTGATAAAGTCAATATATAAATAGACACGCCATAAAATATCAAATATGTCTAAATCCTCGATGTTAACATAAAATTCAACATTTATACAAACGATTAAATACTTTTTGGATCACTAAGCGCATGATTAAACTACTCAGTTTCGTGTTGTTACGTGAAGGATAAATTCTGATGTGTTAAGTGTCTCTTTATCCTATATTAACAGTTTGCATCTCAACTTCTAAACACATTAGTCAATAATTTCCCATAAATAATTTCAAGCAATGTTTTTGATGATTAGCATGAATGTTTGATCTTAAAATCTCTGGTTCCTTTACTAAACACTGTTCTGGGATTATATAGGATTCAAGGAGTCTACTTCTCTATTACTTGTATTTAATTTTGCTAAATACCATCTTCGTGTCGGTTATTGCTGGAGAAACGATCATGCGGTTATTGTACATTTACCTCAATTTTTCATATTTCGTTCAACAGCTGTATCTTACACTACAAATAATTTGTACGGACGCCGAAACCGAAATCAGAGACGTGCTGGAGCTCGAATTGATCTATCGAATTTCGTCCATCACGACGCAAGGTCAGGCAGAACTGCTCAATTCTCGTAACCGTTTGAGAACCAATGGAAAGTAAAGACATTTCTGTCAGCGATTATAGTCAGTGGTAATAAATCGTTAAACGCGTTATTTATTCTTCTAATAGATCTGTTTAGGATTTTATAACAGTTTTTAAGATTGTCAAGGTGTATGACACGTTGACGCGGAATATAATATTCCCAAGGTCAATTATTTTGAGTTACGCAATTCCGGAATTTTTTGTAATTAATAGGCATGGCTTTAAACAGCATCGTATGTGGTAAAAACTTGAGGCGCATTTACGCCCGAATGGTTAATTACACCGGACTACATAATTATAAATTCGTATAAAGGAGTGAAATAACGAGTTCTATAACGAATTGAAATATAACGAGTCGCGAGAATTCAGAATATTTCGTAATTGGTATCCTGTATTTCAGCAAACATGACTAATCACATCCTATCGATTCGTGTGTCTGTAAGTAGGACCCAACATTGAAGCTTAAACCTGCTTATTCAAACATAACTTACTTTCATCTTTGCTCAAACATTAGCATATCGAAAAGAAACAAAGATACATCGTCCTTCGAATCGATACATTGATGACAGCCGCAACTCAAAAATTACCTTGCTAATATTTACAGAATTATACCAGAAAGGAAATTTTTAATTATGAGGCAAAAAACGCATTGTAAAACACTCCTTGGCGCTCAAACGGTTAAACGATTCAGAACCAACGATGAGGTCCGTCGAAAGGTCCTTCAAGCAATCTCAGTCGAGATCTATTGTATACGATTCACAGAACCTTATTCTCCTTCGATGACTAAAAAAGAAAAACAAAAAAAAGGGAAACGCAGACTACTTAAAAGATATCCTTCCAATCCGGGACTAATCACTTATCGCCGACTTAAAAGTCGAGAGGCGTCAGTTTACTTCGAAGACTCGAGATTTTGTACAAGGAGTAGCGAGCTCGTGTAACGAGACTAGTAGGTGATCACATGTGATATTTGTATCGGCTATTACGTATAAATATATAAATATATATAAATGTAAATGTATATTAGAGTATTTCGTTAGGATTACCGTTGGTAGTTAGACAAAAAAGGGACAAAAAACTGAACGTTGAGCCGCGACGAAAGTCCCACCAAGTGGACAGAAACGTCTCGTGAGTGGACACCGAGCTCTTCCTTGAAACTCGTCTCATTGCCTAATTTTTAAGGCCTATTCGTCGGCCGCAGAGGCCATAAAGAGACTAGGTAAACCTAGGAGATCGTTTAACTTGTTAATCAAGAAAGTCAAGCCGTTTTATCACTTAAAAATGTCTTTATTTAAAAATGTATAATCACATCATTTTAGTGGAAAAAGCGAACATCTTAAGCGTGTCTCAGCTTGGGCATAAGTCCTGCCTCTTCAGGTGCTTTTTGTTCGATCCTTTATTTAATTATCTAACAATCTTGCTGTTGATCGTGTTGGTAAAATTGTTGAAAAATGATTTACAGCTTGCTATAGAATATTCTGGAAAGATGTATTAACTCGTGTTTAAATATTCGTTTAATGGTGTTTTTTAAAATGTAAGCAAAAGTTTGTTACGCGTATTCCATATGCCTTTGCACGGAACATCGTTGTTTTTTGGCTGCGCCTTTTATGAGACGTTAATTATAACGGAGACTCTTTTTAATCAAGAAATTACGTGATTTACAGGTTGAAACTCAGAGTTGCATTGAATCACCTCTCGATACAGAGCATTTTTGTCGTGAGATTCATCCTTAAAAAGTACTCGTGGTTGACTTTAAGCACTTTTTGACAAGTATTATCCTAAAGGGTGCTTCTTCGATGAAAGTTACTTTGGGAAGATTTATTTCAAAAAGCGCACGATTTCGACGTGAGGCTTCTTTCTGTAAACAAAGCTATCTTAGAAGATGCTCAAACCCGATTTTAAAGTTTTTCGACAAAATAAAATCCCAGAGAACGCTCAAGCTCGATGCGGAGTTTCTTTGGCAAGACTTGTTCGAGAAAGTGCGCAACTTAACCTAAAAGTTAAGCTACCTTTCGAAGAAAAACCATATAAAAGAAAAACCATATTTGAGCTCGACGAAAATCTCGATACGCAAAATCTATTTCGACTCGAGTTAACGATAAGCTTCCTCTAAAAATGCTTCTAGAAAATGCTCGAGCTTGGTGCAAAGTTTCTTTGGCATGACTTATATCGAAAAGTACATTACCTTCACCCGAAGCTTCTTTCTATCAAGAAAACTATTCCGAAACTCTATCCCGGAAGTATGAAAAAAGCGTTTCAGCTCGATGTAAACCTCCCTTTGCAAAATACAAACAGGGTAGGTGCTCGAGCTTGATAAAAGGGATTTTCGACGGCGCGTGTTCCAAAAAATGCTCGAGCTCGATACCCAGCTTCGTTGCACGAAAAACTATTCGAAAAGATGCTGGAACACGAAACACAGACACGATCACACCTTCGGCTCTACGCGCAGTCTCGAACGAAGCGACGATTCTTTGTCGCTCAAAGCAACAAAACCAGAGGAAACCTCTGGTGTCGTGCAACAATTTTCTTGCGAACCAACACTCAGCCTCCAAACCGTCTTCTGAACAGTCGGTTCCGTCAATCCAACTTCACCCGCTTTCGCTCATTGTCTCGACGATAACAAGTCGCGTCTAACCGCACTGCTCTGCGGAAGATCCTCGAGGTTGGTCTCACGTGCGCCATCATTTTCATTCTCGTTCTTCTTCTTCTTCTTCTCCTTCTCCTCCTTCTTCTTTTTCTTCTTCTTCTTCTTCTTCTTCCTCTACTTCTCCTTACTCTTCGCCATTTTCTTCTTCCCCACCTTAGATCTTTCTGTTTCCGGTTCGTCGTAAGGGAAGAGCAGCGCCGTGGACTAAAGGAGCGTAAAACCTTCACGCGCACGATTTGATTAACAAATGGTACGAGAGAGAGAAAGAGAGAGATAGGGAGGGAGAGAGAGAGAGAATGGGAGAGAAAAAAAGAAAGAAAGTAAGAGAGAACGAACGAGTGAGAGGGAAAGGTCACTCGTGTATGCTTGTCTTTGTGAGATAGCGAGAGAAATAGGGAGAAAAAGAGAGAAAGAGAGAGAGAGAGAGAGATAATGAGCGAGTGCGAGACGCGCTTAGGAGATTGAGATGTACAAAGGGGAGAATGTGTGCGTGCGAGTATAGATCGAGGAAAACCCGCGGGGAGCATAAGGGTGTGCGTGTTAATCGGGAGACTTCTCCGAAACTCTCAGAATTTTTACATAAATTATTTACTATACGGAGCCTTGATTATTATCTTTATATTAATATCGCTACTATCGATATCGTAAGGACCGTTGCTGAAACGTTCTGTTTTTTGATTGTACAAATCGAGAGGTATGCCGAGTAAGTTTTAGCGCTTAGCTCATAACGGATTATTTGTAACGTTATGGATTACCATTAATTGATTAATTGATTAATTGATTAAGCGTAAAGCGTGGAATCATTCGGGCGTTCGCTGACGCCCGTATTGCGTACTTTTTGCGAATCCGAACTTTAATTCGATGTATATGCACGAATTGCTGAGCGATCGATGGGGAGCACGGCAAGGCGGCCGACGTCCTTCGTGGATATTGTGGATTTCGATGATAACGATAACGCCTCGCTTAGCCGCACGGCGATTCGACGCCGATACTTTCTCGCAGGACGGGCCCATCGCGGGGCTAGGAGGGTTTAACCCTTTTCCTTTTCTCGCCTCTCTCGACCCTTCCGGCATCGCGCACTTCCACCGAAGACGCACCTTCTACGCACAAATTCGCTGTGACGCTTGGCCCTGCCAACGGATCATTCGTCGAACAAAATTATTTCTATTCTCCCGAGTAAATACCGTAATAATTGTCCTTACCTCCGACGCGAGTATCCGATGAAACGGACGGAGAGACGTGGAATCGTTCGAAGACGATAAACAGCCGTACTTCGTATCGAATGCACACTTGAAACGCCTTGGGACACCAGTGGTGCTCATTGGACACGTTTTCGAGGCAGCAAACCGCGATCGCGATTCCGGAGGGGTGAATATTAGTTCTTTCGAGGTGCGCATGGAAAGAGCCTTGTATTCGTGGAATAGGATCGAACGTCGTTCGAGAATAAGATCGGGATTCAAGGCTCGCGAGGACGTCGGCCGTTCGAACGTGCGCTTGGCATCGATTTAATTGTTGTCCGCCTAGAGATTTTTGCGTTAACGAAAGGCGCACGCTTCTTCTTCGGCTAACGGAGCGACCGGGCCGGCCGCGCTTTGTAAATAATTCATTAATAAACAAATTTCTCATCGTGCTTCAGTGAGCTTGCTTTCTACAGAATCCTCCATTAACGCTCGAATCATCGATGCTGCCAAGGTCATCCTTCTTTTATTCCTAATTCGTATTCCTTAAGCTTGTGAGAGCCCGTTTTCGTAAAGATTTTTCGTTGTGTTTCTTACAGCGTCTAATCGTACTTTAAGCGTAATTTAAATGAATAAATTACTCTCGTTGCGAGAAATTGGAAGGCTCGACCGACCTTGACTTAGACTACCTTAAAAACGATATATTGTTATATAGTAAAAGTATAATAAAAATATTAAATATAAAATAAATATATATATGGTATCATTAAAAAAGTGCCGACGATCTCGAAATTTATTTGAAAAAATTACCTTGGGAAGAAATAATCTCTCTGGTATGTGTATGAATAGTATAACTTTCTCCCAAGAACTTCCTTCGTAAAACCATGAGAAATTGAGATATTTAGGTGTTTCCATCTAAATGGTCCATATTGTATATAGAAATGATAGGATAGAAGTGTTTGTAAGGGACAAGAAGGCAGATCAAAATATTCGCACAATGAAAAATAAGGAGGTCGAACAAAAGCGTGGCCTCCTCGTAAATCCTGTTTATCGTCCTCCAGTGCGCGTCGACGGGGAAAGTCGGTCTCCTTGTTGGCATGTCATTTCTCGACGTAGTTCTGCGCATGAACGCAAGTTGTGCGTGTCCATTCTAAATTTCGTTTCTAAAATTACGATTATTTTCACACCAATTTATTATTTTTCTGTTGTCAATTGTACTCCAATATAAGACTGCAAAAGTGTCGAGGTTGTAACGTGGCCAAAGCTATAAAATTTGAAAGAAACGTGAGTTGTAGAAGGTTAATGAAAGTCAGACGAGTGTAATTGCTTCATTTTCGAAGGAAGAGACGAACGATGTTATAGGGTAGACGATTTTGTAGTTCTGCATCAAGCCTGAGTCGACATCGTCATCTCCGGTATCAAAGGTAAGCGCAGAGAGAATGCTTATCCGTTAATACGACAAACGCCCAGTTGATTATTTTTCTATTTGCGTTTACACGACGCAATTTTGCACGCCGGGCGACGAGATAGCAATTAACATCACACCCAGGCGTGAAAAAACGCGAGTCGTAAGCAGTTTCCGCAAAGCAGCATACTTTAATGTAACTTAGCTCGATTGCGTGGTACGTTTTGTTGCCCATAAAGATGAAAGAGAGTCGTTAAAAGAAAGATACGCGAGGAATTTATCAAATGAAACATAATTTCCTTTTGCCACAAAAACACTGATTCGTCTTTATAATATTCATCGATAGCTTGAATTTCATAGATTTCCAATTTTTACATACCAACCTTTATCGTGTCAATTAATCGGTCGAAATTCTGTATCGATACGTACATTTATACGCATGTCATATGAAATACGCATGGTGTACATTTTTTCACACGATCTTTCACTATAAATTCCCCAAGGTTTGCATTAAGTGTTAACATCGCACTTCGAGCTTTTGTTACGTGTGTTACGTGTGTTTTGTAAAACGAGGAGACACCTCGTTCCATTCGCTGTACTCTGGGCTATTTAACCCTTTCGGTCATGGAATCCTCATATGAGGACATACTAAATAAATGCTCAGTACATCTAAATTCAATAAATTTTACCGTTTTGAAACGTTGTCCTCGTGTTATCATAAATATAGATTCTATTTGAGAACAGTATTGATTTCTTCTGTCAACTCGTATCATCGCAAAACAAAACTATGATATATACGTACATCCGAGTCGACTCTTCCCAGTCATCTTCGTACCTGCCGTGAACCGTGAATAATTTTCACAACTAACGGCTAAGAGGGATATATGTTGCGGGAAAAAAGGACTCACTTGTACATGTAAACTAATAATAATAATAAAATCTTATAAAATACTTAAAATTTTCAACCAATACTGCACCCACTTGAACATAATATCCTCGCTTATAGACGCGTTACACCCACCTTGAAGACCCCCTAGGTATATTTTTTTTGTTTCAAATTCATTTTTGGCACCGACCGCTAAGGTCATTTGGCCTAGGACCTACTCTTTAAGGTGGGGTACAAACCACCAGAGCTGCGGTATACACATCACACGGAAAAACCAGAGATAATGGTCGGTACGCGACCTCGATTCTCCTGCGTGGGAGTCCCAGCTGCTATCCACTACACCACCATAGCTCTAGGTATATTTTATACACCCAAAAAATCATCGTTTAATTTCAAAGAACTGTTCAACAAAACCATGATTTCTTTATTCAGGCAGAAATAATCCGTGACGATCCGCGATCGTGTACGCGAATAAACGCTTTCCCTCTTGGCGGCGTACAAGTAAGCGCCTTACAGCCCTGCGCGGGTCAAAGGAAAAAGACGATCGTCGTTCCGTGCGTTACACATGCGTTTCGCAGGTTGAACGGTTTTACTGCGTGATCGTCCCTAAAACTATAACTCGGCCGATGGCCGTCGCAGGAAGACGTTCACGGCGTTTTGTCATCATAAAACGTTTTATGGGAAATTATAATGTGCCCTTTCCCTATGGGGGCTCAGGCCTCCGGCCCGAATACGAAGCTATTCCGGGCGAAATATAAAGGGGGGCATTCGCTGGGCTTTTCATCCGATCGGCCCATAAACGGCGTTTTACTGTCCTTACGCTTCCTTATTCTCTATTTTTTTTCTTCTTCGCCGTTCATTTCTGCCGACTCTTCACGCTGTGCTGGATGCCGACGAACTGAGTCGTAACAAAAAGCGCTCCCAGCACCCACGCGAACATCGCGGCTGCGTGCGCGAGTTGCGCGAAGTGCAGAGTTATCGAGTTACTCCCCTTTTCTTTATTTTATTCCGGGATGTGTTTCGTGAAGCAATTGCCGCGCGGCGATGAACCAAACCGATATTAATCTTTTACGATTTATTTACTTGGCAGATATGCGAAAACGTGGATAACGAGGGGTAATGAAATTGATCCGCTTTCTGCATGGAGTGATGGACATTATTACGGATTTCTGTGTTTTATTGCTACACGGTTTTTGTTGCTTATGAGATACTATGATTATAACATAAAGTTTGTCGTACAGTATAATCATGGCATTGTATAATATATAGTCTAACAGATTTAAAGAATAGAATTGAGATGTATTGATATAAAATTATTATTTATATTTCCGTTATAAAGGATATATGTATATGCGTAACGCCCTTTGAATCATACGTGTCAGTTACACCGATTAAACACTTTAGAATTACGCAAATTGCTATGGAACACTGTATCGTATACGTCACGAGGACCGAAACGGCATATGTATGTAATGGGCAGTTGCAAAGGTGCTGAATAATGGGAGATTGCGTTATGCATAGAGATGCCTTAACAACGAGAACACTGCTACGCATAGGAGTACATCCCTACCTCACTGCAAACAGTGCATCAGTGGGACTTGGCGCATTGCCTACTCTTTGGTGTACTACTCTACAAGTAAGCCGAAAAATGAATCCTCTGTAACTGTAACTTCAAAGTAACCTTACGCCTATTCATCTCCAAACCGAATGTTTATACTTTTTTTTAGAATTTATGCATCATTGTTAATTAGAAAATCATACAATAATTTGTCAAATAATGCTTTGTTAATTATAACCGCTTTAATATTATTTTTATACTATTACATCACTCGAAAGTTTCGAACAAAGTTTATATCAAAATTACCATAATCATTCACACTCTTGAAGTATGTGAGAAATTTGGGTTACAGTGGTAAGAGATTTCTGAAAATGTAGATGAAGCAGCAGAATACCAAATACGGTTATTCCAAAAATGTCCGTTTGCTCGAATGGATCTCGTAAGATCGTAAAGTGCTCGCGTACTTTGCTCGTTTAGTACGTAGAGAGAAAATTGGAAGTAGGTTCCTTACGTGCAGATGGAAGACACATTTATCACTTCGTTGACAGAATCTTGACCGTAGCCAATGGAGGTCACTTCGGTAGAACGAAAATTTCCGAAGGGTATCCTCTTCGAGGGCTTCCAAGGCCGGAAGAAGCAACGAACTGTAAGAAAAATATAGCCTTTTGCCAGCGGAGAGGTAAAACCTTTAAACGTCTTCCTTCCTTAGAAGAAAAAGGGAATAATGCCCTTCGCATGGTGAGCTGGATCCGTTTAATCCGAGCCACTCTGACCAATCCGGATACTCTCAAACCAAAAGACCTCGGGTCTTATAGAGATACAACGAATATTCCTGGACAAGCTTAAAGGGATAAGGGCAACATTTTCTGGCTCAAGAAATTGTAGATTCATTTTTATTAGCATTTCTCACGCGCTGTTCTACAAATATGTGATAGTACATATCTTTCATATGTCTGTTTCATACGGTTAAGATTAATAAATATGTTCGATACTTTAAAGTGTTTGATAAGTTACTTTCTACCGATCATTTCCCAGTGTAACATAACACAGTTTTAGTTTATGCTGGATAGTACACTCCTATATTTTGCAAACAACACTGACAATCAACCGACAATCGATTTAAAATCTCGCATATAACCGCTAAGCTACTTTGAATTTAGCACAGTTTATAAAAGATTACTCCTTAAAATTAATCGAAGTATAAACAGCATTATTAACACGTCTTTAACGTAGTTTTCTGTTTTTTATAGTATCAGTCCACTCTGTATAACTATAATATTATATTATAAGTCACTCAAGCTGGTCTTTCTAAGATCAATATTTAATGTCAGCATCATAAAACCAGTAGACGTCGAGTCGACGCGCAAGTTCTACCCTCAACTTGCAATTCAAAGCTCGAGGCTTGAAAAACGATCGGGACACTCGTCCAAAGGCACGGATGAGAAAAGAAAATATCGGGTATCAAATAACCACGCTCTAGGTATGCCGCGCGTCCGGGTAGAATTAAATTCCGGGGAGACACTTGCGCCCCGTTAGGGGAAGGACTGCGATTTCATTCTCGGCGAGAGGGAGCACGCTGGCTTCGGTCGTCTGCGAGTTTGCGGCGTCCAACACCCATACCATCGAGATCTTTGGGATCGCATTTGCTCATCCACTCGCCCAGACATCTATGGCTTCTGCGTGGTCGATTAAAACGGCGATTAGCTCGATAGGTGCTGTGGAATTAGGTAGTGAAAAGCCTCTGTGTATCTTTCCTCAAATAGAGAGCATCGATTATGACGCTCACCGATGGGGATCGATTTTTTTTTAGTTTTATCTCTTAACTTTAAAATATCGTCTGTCGAATGGCTTTTATCGTTGTAGTTATGAACCTTGATTGACTTAATCGAATAGAAGTTATTGGATTATGAAGAATGTATGGCTTAACGTACCTCCTTTTTTTATTTGAAGGTCACATGTACATTAACGTGCAAAAAATAATGATCGGTTAACCAAGTATTTTTATATTGTTCGTGTATTTTATTTCTAAAAAGCTGTGTTATAATAAATTTGGTCTAAATATTCCCCTCACCAGCTTTTAATTATATCGCACGAAAAAAATTATTATAGACAAAATTCCAATCTGAGTCGATCCGGCAAAAGAATGTCCGACGTACCGATTAATCATAGCAGTTTAATGTATCGCGACTAAAATTTGTTGAATTTAAAATAAAATTCCTTCCCACTCGACCGTCTAATTCATTTCTAGGCCTTTGTCTTGATAATTACATCTTTAAGCGTTACCAAGCGTCAAGTGCAAACACAAAATTGATATCGATACTCGTAACTGCACTCGTGCGATAGTTTCTCAAAATATGTGACATTTAAACTCGTTTGAAACGCCGTATTACGAGTCAGGAAGTGTCACAAAGGGAGAGTCATAAGAATTACACGCGCAGTGCCTGCCGGCATTCTTTCTCTCCCACGACGTTTCCGAAAAGATGGCCAGTGGCGGGAAATGAAAGCGCCAAATTGTTAACCCAGTTACACGACGCAAGATACGGCTGGCGAAACTAATGGACCTCTTCCCCTACGTCCGCAATCTTGTTGTTCGACCACCCATAATCTAATAGCGCGCACTCGCGTTTCTATCCCTCGTCGATTTCGAGGCTCGTATTTTATCTCCAATGCCGCGTCCACTTATTCCTAACAACCATCCGCAGCTAAGCTCGTTCCTTCCTCCTCCGCGCTTACTCCCCCGCGATACGTGCTTTCCTTTCACCCTTCATCCAAAGCCGGACGAATTCATCGCACCCTTTAACCTTTGGCGTTACCGTATTACTCGTCGATCGTGCCGCACGAAGGGATTTTTATCTTTGAATCTTTAAATTCTTACCCTTAAGGGCGAGCGGAGAGACAGTTTTGTTGCTCATAAGTTTGTCGCAAGTTCATTCGTGTATGTGGCTTAAGTGCGGATAACGATGAAATAAATATAATGAGGATCTGGAAGAATGAAGAAAGGAAATAAAGGTTCGTCAAATATGAATATGCATCTGTTGCTGTTCTTTCCCTAAAACATCAAACGTTTCTTGTTTTTTTTTTATGTCAAAGTATGATGCAGAAATGTGAAAAGTATATTTCGTTTGAATATATATACCATTGTCCGATATCTAGAAGTACGATATAATCTGGATGTTAATAATAAGAATGATTACACGATACAGTTTTGCAAAAAAAAAAAGTAGAGTATTCTGCGATATAAATAGTACGCGTTTGTTATTAGCCTACTTACGATTTACGTATACTGTATACAGCAGTATACAAGCTGTGTTTAAACACTGACCTGTGAACAGCGCCTGAATATTAACTACGTGGCTTACAAACGTGCACGCCAGAGCGCCAATTACAGGCGTTCTTATCTTCGACGCATGTACGTACAATCGGAATCATCAATTTGTTCCTTGACCGCTGAAGGAGAAATTTGAATACGACTGAGCAGGTACATTAAGAATTATCAATTTGTCTCACGATCTCTGAAGGGAAGCAAGGAGATGCTGGAATATTACTGTGGAGGTACTACGCGGCAGGCATCGTCTGGACCTGATTTATCGACTCTACGATCGACATGCACGCGATTTACAAACCGCGTAGAAACTTATAATCCTGGTCGGCGTAATTCATATCGATATATTCAGTAGCACTGTTCATAGAGAGAAGCCGACACAATATTACGGAACCTAATGTAAATTATTGCCAGTATAAAGAAATGAAAAAGAAGGGTGTAAGCTATAAATATTGAAAAAATATTCTTCAAGGAGAAAATTTTGCATTCGAGTTGTTTCAGATGTCGGAAACCAACTCTGCAGACACTTTTTTATACCGCACGGAAAAAAGTCAAATTCGAAAATTAGCAAGTACGATCATCTTTCTGGTCAATCAAATCAAACGACGCATTCGATCGTGAATTAATTTGCGAGAGATGGTGGAATGTACGCATGTGCGTCGTGAGCTTGGAAAAAATGAGGTTCCGCGAAGATATTGCGAGTAAAAGTCGATGAAATATGAATCGTCGGATAATGTACGAACATTATTACGGCGACCCGGCGTAAGACGACTGTTGACGAAACGAAATGTTTCGATTTTGAACGACTTCAGAGGTCGGCCCCATCGCTCGCTCCGCAGAGTGTATATACGGCGACGCGGACGGCCAGAATTCATTCTTCGCAATCCCAGCGAAGGAGCAACATCCCTTCCTTTCCTTGTTTCCGGTGTTTTCTTTTTCTGTGTCTGATCCCTCCCTTAGCCCCTTATACCGATGTAACTCGCTTTTACTGATTTTTTATACTGACTGACATATCGATAACCTGCTTTTCCCATTACTAGCTTTCAGCTTTGGTACCGAAGAGAGAAGAGAGAAGAATCAAGAACGAAGAGCGAACTAGTATTAAGTCCTTAGCATTAACTATAGATTAAGATGTATGCGTGGACGGATGAGTGGACCTAGTTTAAGGTGTGGTATGCGACGTTTCAAACGTAAGCAGTAGAATTCTATTTAACTTTAGAATCTCGTTCGTCTTGCGCTCCATTGGTCGGAGCATAGAGTGCGGAATTCTTCCAGGGGCCCAGGCTGTTCTCACGGTGCTTGCGGTTCTCCGACGGCTTCTAGGAGGTCATGTTCAGGGGAGTGGCGTCGCAGGGTTGGTTCAGTCACGCCTGACCCAGCGTGCGCTTCGCCTGGTTTACCACTCTCAGCCGTGGCCTCTTTTGGGTTACCGTCGGACCCGCTCCTGCTCGTGAGAACCCCTGGTGCTCTTGGTAAGAATTCGTCGCGTCGCGATTTTCTCGATTCATCTCTTTATTCGCTTCTCTTTCATTCTTTTGTCACTGCTTACGCGATTGAAAGCTGGATGAACTACGGAATGGATCGAATGCTTAGCGTATTTTCGTAAGACGGAATGAATGGGTTTAGTTTAATTGTGTGCGTAGAATGGAGGGATGGGTGGGGGGTCTCTAGTCGCGGCAACCTCCACGTGGTGAGACCTGGGCAATCGGTATTCCTGGCGATTGAGATATATCAAGATCGCGAGGAATAGCGAGCTAATAGCTGCGAAACTTTGTAAAATTTATTTCGACATATTTGTCGAGTATGAACATTTTACATAGAGTTGAGAATTACTGAACGATAAATTCAGAGTCTCTCCAAAGACACGGTTGTACGTTCTTGATTCTGAGTACCCAAATACAATTCGATTTCACTTTTGCCTACGTTTAATAACCTTAGAAAGAAGTCTCCGTACTTTAAAAATCATTCTCAATATTTAAGTGCGAGTAATTTATACGAAATAGATCTTTTTGGTAGATATATTGCAAGTTCCCCAAAAGAAAAACGGTCTGAAATATGTGGGAACAATGTTATGATAGGTGCGAAAAAAATTTGGAATACAATGCTATACATTTTAAATAAAAACTTTGCACGGAAAAAAACTATTTCGCGTTTAAACAATTGGTGAAGCGAGTAATATTACGAAGGCATACGAAACAACTTAGATGCAAAGTTTCTCCCTGAAGGATATTTTGACAATATTTAAAACTAATACCTTCCTTTTCCACTTCTTTGTACTGACAATAATTTACATTAGGTTCCGTAAAATTATATTCGCCTGATCATGATTATAAGTTTTTGCGCAGTTTATAAGTCGCGCGCATGTCGATCATACGGTCGATAAATCAGGTTTAGCTGTTCCCTGCCGCTTGATACCTCCACTGCAGTATTCCAGCTTCTCCTTGCTCCCCTAAAGCGGTCTTAGAATAAATTAATGAGTCCGCGTGTACTTATTCCATCGTTTGTCGATTCACGCTAATTATCCTTCCACAAAACAACAAAGTCTAGACTCAACAAGAGAACACAATAATCAAACGGATCTATTTAAAAATCAACGCATAGAAACACGCGCGTATGTTTATATTGCGTAATGATCAAATCCTTTATCCTCGAATAAACGCTATGTTCCACTCTCGACGATTTGTCCATGTGCTTCGCATTAAATCCACATTACACAGTGCGCAATAAAACAACGGAGGGCCTTCGCGTTGCAAGCTTCTCGATCACTTCGAGGCACCCAGCCGTCAGCCGTATTAACCGGATATGGTCGGTGTTCGAAGTGGTTGCAGCGTTTGTGCCAGACACGAATCACAATAGAGGCTGATCAGTTTCCTGGCCAAGGGGGGAAAGATGGGGAAACGGTCGAAAACGTGGACCGAAACGCGACGAACGTAACCGTGGGGATGGGACGTGGCGCGAGAAGAGAAGTTTGCCGAGACTCGATGTATCAGGTCGAAAGTTTGATAGCCCCGAAGGCTTTGCCGGCCAAGTTACTCCCACGGAACGTGATCCCGCCTCGGTATCCTTGCCCTGCCGAAAACCGCGCACCCTCTATCCACCACGCTGACCCAGCCAGCCTCGTTGCCCCGCAAAATATTATCGCCATCCGTTTCCTGGACGCGAAAACTCGACATTCGCCAACCGAGGAAGGACCTTCTTCTCCTTCTTCGTTTCTTTCTCCAGCAAATCTTGCTTCTCGGTTGCATTGGAACAACGTTCGACAAAGGTTGGTCGACAAACGTATATTCGATAAACGATCGATAATGTTGGGAAAATTATATCAGTTTTTGATCATCTAAATTAATAATGGCGTGTGTTGTTGATGCAGTGATATTGCCATGTTTAGGGTAAAGAAATGATAGTATTTTATGTTACAACTGGACTAAAGGGCAAATTGTTTTACAACAGTGTCGTTATAACGTCAATTTCAGGTTTATATCGCATTGATAGGAAGAGGAGTGTGATGGCTGTCGCTACGAGCGACGAGTTGGCGGGTATGCGACAAGCAGACGAGTCCTCTTGTCATTGTAACATAAACCTTGAGGCGAGTGTTGTAGGTCACGATTGTCAGATATTCCACTTAGTCTATTTGTAGGATATACTAGATTTTGCTAGCCGAGTTTTGAAAGTATAATTTGAGAGGGACTTATTTAATTGTACTCGGCACACTTTCAGGTTACATTGTGTAATGACGTTATGACTGACCAAACTGAAGGTGGTACATCCACATGAGCCATTTAAGTTAAAACCAAAGTCATAGAGGATTTTGCGCACTAGTGCGGTAAAGTAAAAGGTACAGTCAATGCTGAAGATATTGAGCACTTTTGCCACGACATACCGCGATCGAAAATTAAACTTTTGAAGCGCGTGTTGCAAAAAAGGTATTTATGTCAAAAATAGTCTTTGGGAAGGTAGATTTTTGAAATGGTGTAAACTCTATTTTCATCGTGTCTATTGTTGCTAAGTAGATCGTGATTGTGATATCTCCGAAAAAAAACTGACGTTTCGAATTACCTTACGATTTGGACAAAACAAGTTTTCTTTGTCCCTTCGCAAAATGGAGATATTCAAGGTCCGTCACAGCAGTTTGCTGGATTTTTTATGCGGTCCAACCGCCGCGTCTGCATTATGGACAGACCACGGGCGTCTCGGTTGGAATTATATTAAGGGAAAGACGGCAGATGCTACCCTTAGGGAAGCTTCGCGGCGCAACAAGGCGGGGAGGTTTCCCGGAGCATGAAATTTTCTCGTCTTTCCACGTGGCCCCTCCACGGTTTCGGCGAAAATTACTCACGTACTCGCGTCCGACGAAAAATCGATTAATCTCTTGCGATGATGCATAAGTCGCTTTAACGATGCTATCAATGGTACACCATAATTACGGCATTGCACGAAGACGACTGACGAATAAAATTCTCGAAGGGCTGTGAAAATACAAAGTGTTTTTACACGTTTCTCCGCACATTGGTAAAAAGAGTAAATTTAATCAAAATGCAGCATGTACATTATTATATTAATCTATAGCATATCTATACATGTCTGAAAGTGGTCCTCAGTTCTACTATTAAATAGCAGATCTGAAGCTATATCAGTTTGACGATCGATGGCGAAAATCCAGCAAATGGAAGAACAGCGGTACTTAATTCCTCGTGTCCACCTTACAACGTGGTTCGCTAACCGCCGCGCGACGTATAATATAATTTAGGGTCACCTCTCGCGGCGTGGATTTCCTGAATTTTTAAAATCTCTCCTCGGCAGCCGCCTCCAGAACTGCGATATATTTCAGGCGCCGTGGGCGCCGCGAGGAAAGGAAAAAGATGGATCTCGGTTGTGGGCCATAACGCACCCCTTTGAATAAAACAGCGCGACCGAATGTAAAGGCGTAAAGCGCACCGGGCGAGGAGAAGGTAGAATTAAATTTCAAACACCCGTATCGCCGTTGCTCCTCCGTTTTGGTTTTGTCGCGTCGCGCCTGCGATTTCAAACGAGTCCGGCGTACGAACTTTCGGACAAACATCCGAAACTCCGTGATAAAGCGCCGCCTGTGAAATATATGTATCGAGAAGGCGCCGGGCCACGTTTTGCCCCTCGTATACTGCGCTGTGCTAAGAACAAAATTACTGAAACAATTGTTGGCGTTATTATTAATTGCATGGCGTGCCTGCATTGAGGCAACAGGCGTGGGATATAAAACTTACTCGCTATCAAGATGGCATAGGATACGATATGGATGTCGCAGTACTTATGTATTGCAAATGTCGAATGGATTAGGATTCGTTACTGATGTTAGAAAGATAGAGTATGTAACAACGAATGGACATCGGACGCACAGTTCGTTGTGTATAATCATAATTATGACTTAAATAAGCTCGTCTTTCAGTATATCTAAATTCTATTTGATTTTCAAAGTTTGCGCATGTTGCAGATTTTACGTGTATTACGTTCATCGATTTAATCACCGCCAAGTCACGCACTGATTCCGATAAACATTTTTTGAAAGACAAAACTTGCGTTATATACACCAGAAATTTATTTCGCTTACTTTGTTTATAGTCGACTCATGAAGGATCTTTCACAATTCTTAAACAAATGCATTGTCTGTCATAATAAAATCCTTAATATTCGGTTGAATTAGAATTAACATATAAACCAAACACTTTGTCTAATATTGCAAATACGCCTAACATAATCTATAAACGTGTCTGACTTCTCAGTGTTCTCATACGAAGCATACGTACAATGTAAATGTCATAAATTCAAATCTGCACTGTGGGGGAGTTGATTTGCTTAAAACCGCGCTAAAAACTGTGCTGCATAACTGATCTCTCCGAATGTACATTATTTATGTACACCAGACGCTTGACTCATAAACAACCCCGATCCTTCGACGCTTCTCCAGAAGGGGCAAGCAGAAAAGTACATCGTGTACATATTCGCGCATCATATTAATTTCTAGGAGCATCGTTGCGCGCTCTAATTTCGAGATATACGCTCCCCGGGGATTTATAGCGCGCATGAAATCGCATCGAAAATCCATTCCGCCGGTCGAGGATTAACCTGAATTTCATACACCATATATCACGTACACCGTAGGAAAGTTTTTGGCGAATACTCGGCATGATGGAAATTCGATCGAATGCTTATGCGCGGGGAATCGTAAAGCGCTGTAAAATGTGAAACGATAGGACGGAGGTCGCCCCGGTGTGCGTACCTTCAGATACGAATCGATCAGGAAGGGAGGCGAAGACGTTGCCTGGTGCCCCGCGGCCGCCCCCGGGAAATTTATGTACCCTGGAATGCGCTCGCGAGCCGTAAAATGCAATTTTGCTAATCCGAATTCCGCGCCGGAGTCACAAATCCGCGGTTTAATGTATCGGAAGTATCAGACAAACGAACTTTCGCGCCGCTTTAAGAGGGTCGTTACCGTCGCTCCTGGCTGGCTCGAGTTAACGCGACCGTCGCAACGATTTGTACCGTCGCCCTTCACGCTTTTCCTCCCCTACCACGTGACACCACCCGCGATTTCCCCCCCCCCCCCCCGGATGGAAATCGTTGATAGCGGCGTTTGGTCGGTTGGAGGATCGTCGAGGCTATTCGATGTGTGCAATGGGGGAAGGTAGATGGGAGGCGTTGGGAAAAGGTGAGTCGTGGATGTTCTTTGAAATGACTTTTTTACTTTCCTTTCTTTTAATGTGATATTAGGGGTACCGGAAAGAATGTCGTTTTTTTTTTTTTATTGTAGTTCGGTATACATCTGCTATCTCATCGTACCTTCCTGTTTTTTGAAGATTTTTTTGAATACTCGACTATGAGTATCCGAGATTGTTCGCAATTCTTTCGATCGATAAAGATGGATCGCTTTCGATTTCAGCAGTCGGTATGGCATCGTCGACTTTTTTAGCTTTTTCACTTCCAGGGCTTTTTTTGAAGTCAAGATTTCCTGATCGAAATTTTTGGAACTATCTTTGACATTTGCGAACATCTAAATGATCGCCATGTACGGCACAAATGTTTTTAGTGACAGTTGTTGCGGTCTCTTTTTTCAAAAAATTATAACGCATCAAATTTTGAGTAAATTTTTCACTTGGTAGAGTTTTCCGGTACACGTAATATGTAATGTATTATTTATAAGTAATCCTAGTATGTTATTCTTTGTGATTCCTATGTTATCTATCCTCAACCCTTCTACCATTTTATACCATTTTATACCATTCTACCTTTCTTACTGGATTTTCTCGTTTGCTTTCTATCATAAAACTATTCCTTTTCACTTTTTGTTTTCGACTATTCACTTTTGTTTACCAAATCTTACTATCGTTACCATCTCGACTTTTGTGGTGGTACCTTCGTACTTCACTGCTACCCCTACAATTAAATATTCCTCTCCTTCAAAGGTTTTTCGGCACTTATCGCTCATATATAGAAACGCCACGTTCCACAGTTTCTTAACTTTAACACGTGGATTAACGCTCCACCAGTGGAAGTCAACTAACAGGTTTTTTAATTTGGATCACAGTCCACGATCTATGACATAATTCGGCATTGTCGCAGTCTTCTTAAGTAGTTTTAAATAGTAAAATTTAACAACCGTCGTAGTTCTAGTCTTGTAGATTAAGGAGTACTCGTTATTACAGCTGATGATGTACGTTATTGAACGTAACTGTGTGCCTTCCATTATTAAACGTGAGTGTGATTAAAGTATTTCGGCACACTAAAGGAGAAATATTTATATATTTTCTAAAATATGTATAATATTTAATGTATTAAGAGAGCACAAGGAAAGGCTGTTATGTAATTAAATAAAGTGGTGTGTGCTCTTGAGGTAATTAGAGAATTTACTCAATCCGTAGTCAGTAAGGGCGAGAGGCTAAATGTGCAAATGAGAGTTGTTAAACAACAAAGATATGTTAGCTAATAACGGGCCTTTGAAGATGCCGGCCCGTAGCATACGTCTTGCGTTAAGCGGAATATGTGCCCCCAGGCCACTGCAATGATTTTCTCTGAGTGCATATATGCACCAGCATGACCCAGCGTGCTAAGTACCGTTGAGGTCCAACAGTTACACAGGTGAGTTGCAACGTTTCAGCCCACGCAGAGAATCATGCAGTCTTATCTAGGTTATTATGCTTTATCGTACGTGTGTATTTTGTATAAAGGTTGAGGCGAGATACACGAGATAGTTTTTGTGTGCTGTTACGTACGCCGGTCCTACGCTTATGGAAAAGGGAAATCGAGAAACAAACCAAAGCGAAATCTAACATCTGTGTGCCAGTTGCCCAAACGTTAGGTCTGCGACAGTAAGAGGGCAAAACTGGAGGATCTTTAGAAACCCCAATAAATAGAAAATTAGAGGCACCAAGCGCCCAAAAGTCTAGATCCATAAAATTTCATCTAATAGCAGAAGACGACGAGAGGCTCCTAGAGTCATCAAAGACATCTATTCATTGTCGACGCCTAGGAACCCTCAGATAAACAAAAACCTAACGCACTTGCCACAGACGCACGTGCAGGAACTCGAATTTAAGCCTTTCACCTTGAATCTGAGAAACTAATAAAAGTCTTTATTGCGAAAGAAGGTTTCGTTGATATCCTTCTTCAACCTCCAAAATTCGCCCGAAATTATTAGTCAATTAGCCTCATCCCAGGGGAGTGTCGCGTAGACACGCTTGATCCGAAACCGTAAAGCTCTTTATCTTAAACTCTCGAAAAATAAATCGGGAAGACGTGGGACCGCGACATAAATTCGACAGTCGCGGATAATTCGCGACAGTGCCAACAAAAAATCATAATTTTATTATAAATAATTTGGTGGAAACGGTACTTACACGTGTGAAGAAAGATGTAGAATTCCGTCTGAAAATCAAGTTGGGTGAAAGAATTTGATGCGTATTTTTTTTATCGAAGAGAGTGCAATATGAGCAAGGATGCAGCAAGGATTATGATTATACGGAGTCTACGCGAATTAGGAATCAACGAGACGTTTGTGATAAATGCACATTAGTCATTTTACCCCCATAATAATCAAACTTATTGGATTAAACTTTGGACTATTCTTTCATTAATCTTATTACGCATTATCATTTGTGCTGAAAAACTATATATTATTCTAAACAACACTAAACACATATTGAACTTTTCTAACAAATTTTGCTTGTATCATCATACCTCTTCACAGTTTTCCATAGTTCCACACATGTATACAGCCAAAAAAGCCTTGCCAGTATGAAACGCTTTTTATACACCTAATATACTCATAAACACATGATTGAAATCCCAAACATCATTGCGAAGCACATAATGAGTAGCGAATGCGTTGAACATTTCCACCGATAGACATTCGCGTTTTGCCACCTGAGCTGGTCATCTTCCAAATATTTCTCTCGAAGCAGTTTCTTATCATTCGTTCTTCAACGGCCGCCCAATGGTGGCGCCTCTCGGTTAGCTCTGCCACAGCAAGGGGGTTAATGGCACGACAATGGTGATCCATCACGATACCGATCTTCGTTATCTTAGACGGTGGGTTAAGGCAAGGTATACTTACGGAAAGGCTGAGGGAATTGGTAGGGGTACGGCAGAGGACGCGGATCGGTACAGGGCTTAGATTGGCTTTGCATAGTTTCGCGTGTCGGGAGTTGAGTTATAATTACCTTAGCGCCTGTAACAGGAGCGCCGGTACAGCGATGGCTAACGCGACTACAGGATAATAAATTAATGCGGCACGTCGCGTAAATGTAATACGAGCCTAACTACCCACTCCGGCTAAGAGCGCGTCGCTGTGAACGATGATCCTGGGAAGGTGGAATCGCACCGGCGACGTACTCGCCAAATTTTCGGCGCCTACTATTCGTATTAACCTTTAAAGAGACGGGTCTAAGAAAGCGGTGCGTGCGGCTGCGGTTCGATTTCGACACTGAAATTACGGGACACCGTGCTCGATGTATGTCGATGTTCTGTAAGTATCTATGAAAGGCGCTGAGTACAAAGAGAAAATATTAATGGATCTCTTGAATGATTCAGGTGGTATAGTGTAATAATGGAAATTCCTAGAAAAGGCGGCGTCGTAAATTTGAGGGACTTTTTCGAAGAAATGTGATCTTTTGAACTTTTGATAGAGGGAATCTTTGAAAGAAATATAATTTCACTGTAAACCCACTGGTTTCATGGTGTTCGTACTTTTAATGTAAACGGAAAAGTTTTGATAGGAGATATATACGTTGTTCGGATGTTTCATTTTTAGCATCGACTTATAAAGGCATTAGAACTTGGATGTTATCGTTTTAAGGATTACTTGGAATCACCGACACGGCAGTTTATACATCACAGGGAATATTATCCAGAGGTAAAGCGTGAGGTTTGAACTCGAGTCTTGTTGCACAGGAGTCTGTGCCTCTCCATCGTACCTGTTAAATGTATACTTTTAATTAAACATTAATTTCCCCCTCAACAATTTATTTGGGTCTCGGTGCAATGGAACGTGTTGAACGATACCCCGCACTTCGTGTAATAAATTACGCGCTGGCCTTTTGAACTAAGTTTATTTCTGTACAATATATCGCAGGTTGCTACTTTAAAGGTTAACTTACCGAATTCAAGTGTTGGGGGAGAAAATAGTTTGATACGCCAGACTGTTAATCGTTTGTTCCATTAGAAATACAATATATATGCCTATATACATACAAAAGGATATTTTCAAGTCTCTAGGAATTATATTCAAAGTTTACTCATTTTTGTGTATGTTATATACTAGGTTCAACCATGAGGTAGTATACTTTTGATCATAATAATTAACATTCATCATTTATTTTAACAACCTTCTTCAGATTTAAAAGAGAAAACCCTCAAACTTAAACAAATCCATATATTACGATAATCAGTATCTTTACCACTAATGCGTGATCCTTCCTCTATGATCAATTACTATGATATAATGTAATGAATACACATACTAAATAAACTGTATACAACCAGCAATAATATTATTATATTAATGGAAATGAATTTCAATAGAAATCTATAAATCACTGTCCTAATGCACATCTATTACATGTGCACACACATTGAACGAAACAATACTCGGTTTTCACGTCGGTGCAATTTGTGTCGTAAATGCAAATCAGTGGGGAAGAATTTCTGGTCTCTTTAATCTGCCCTGAAATGGATTTCGTTACCCGTAGGCATTATCATAGCCTGATTATCCTTCATACCGAGGCAGAAGTTAATGTCCCCGAACAACGCCGTCACCCTTCTCGTATTTATGCATGTCCTCGACAGATTCGTCCCTCGTAAATTACAGTCCTTTCGTGATTTCGTGCAGGTACAAGCGGGCCAGCACTTTCTGCGTACACGCGCCCAACGTTTTACGTTCATCGTAATGCGGAAAGGCGAGGTCGGAATAATAGGTGAGCCCAATCTCGTTACACGCTTCGAAAACTTTGGAATCCGCATCGCCCAAAGGGACGGTTAAGCCGTTTGGACGTGCATCATTGCGTGATAAAATTTTCCGTTTATGCGTGTCTGCTTGTTGGAAAATAAATAACAGCGAAGAATATCGAGCCGACAGTATTGTTTTATCGACGAATAATACGGGAGTGTAGTCTGGGCAGAATTTGAATTGCGAAAATGACGAGCGTATTATCATTGATGCAATTTTTATTCATAACCTTTTGTTACTATTGCAATTTTCTATACACGCTTCGAAGGTTTTATTTTCTTTTATAGTGCATATAGCAAATAGTTATATTTTTGCGATACGATGTTATCATCAAATGTCCTGAAAACAAACAGCAGCAGATTATTAATTATCTGACCGCTGCCTAAGTTTCGCAGGTGAGTATTGTTAAAAAGCTTTTATAAATTTATGTTTTATTTCATGGTTGTCCGGTAACAAAGAATTATGACTGTACGAGTACTTTTTTCATCGATGAACGAGATAAGTACAAGGTACAAAGTATTCCTCGTCGAACGAATATTACATTATTCAGCAAACAACAGTGCTACTAACAGAGCTCTAACCAATTAAAGTGCAAGGAAAATGTACGGAGAGTTCTTCCAATAATATATCAAGATCATCCAATCTCTAGTTACAGCCAACTTTGGATTTATTTCCACCACGCGACGCGTATGTACATTGCGGCGATTTTCAAATCACCTTACTCGCTGAACTATACAACTTTGGCAATCTCTGGCGAACATTAGACGAACCGCGAATATAACTCCAACAAATTGCATCCGTCCAGAGTGAAACGGAGCCGCCAGTCTCCATCCTGAAAAATGACTTCGCCGTATAATTTCCAACGTGTAATTTCGCGAACGTTTAGATTCACTTTTGAGTTTCGAGGGGGCCGAGAAGTCGGCTTGTAAATGCACATATAATTTATACAGGCCGCGTTCCACCACGCATCGCACGTATTTATACACTCCCACAGGCACGTTTGCATACGAGCTTAGGGTACCGCCCTTTTGCATAACGGCAAGTTCTAAATACGAGGCGGACTGTTGTGCCCGTGCAAGCAGGTGTACCTATAGCCACGAGGAGTCTGCATGTACCAACTGTTTATAACCGAGTGTGATGTTCGCCCCTCCGCATCTCGTGCGGCATCTGCTCGAACTCGTAAAACAAACCGCAGCAAACGTATCCGCCCACGCGCGCGCGAAAGAAAATTGAGAAGCGTCTACGTACACCTCGGCCCAAAAGTCTTAGGACGCCTATCGACGATTCGCGTGGACCTTGAAATTGTTGGAATTCTTCGACCGTTTTTTGTGGCAGCAGCGTACTTTTGTGATTCAGAAGACTAAGAAATGAATGAAATATTAGATAAATATCTGAAATTGCTGTTGGTATTAAGACTGCGTTTCAACAATGGCTTATTATATTCTCGAAAGTAGCTAAGCCGAACTGGTTTCGATTGGAATGTTGAATACATGTAAATGTTGATGTAAGAATAGTTTAACGATTTCATATACTGATACAAGAGAAATAAAGATTACACTTATAATTATAAAGCATGGGAGGAGTGGAAAATAAAAAGTGCTAATGTGGTATAATAAGATTTTCAGTGTACGAAAGGTTTAAATAACTAATCACTCGATTCACATGCTAATCTTAAATTGAATATATATTTACAAATCTACATATGCAACAATGGAAGTGTAAAACTTAAATAATTTAGGTTGTACAATTTAATTTAGATAAAACAAACTCATGAACTCATGAACAAACTCGTGAATGGTGGTATACGTATATCGTATTGCAGAATGATAATTTTGACGTTAATTAGTGTCGCGTTTGCATACATTAATCAGATAGTCCTTTTGAACACTCGAAACAAACCGTAACAACTGTGCCCGGCATAACCTGCTTGAAAAAAGTAAATAGAGTATGTTTACGTATCCAGGAACGGTACTTCGACATTAAGGGCTATCGTGTTTCTGTATCCCGATCGAAAGGTGGACAGTAAATGATAGAAACTATCCGAGTACGGCCTGATGTATAATCAAGGTGTTTATAACTTTAAATGTTCCTCACACATCAATTGTACGTGTAGATTAATAACGCACTTTAACATCTTCATTTTATAATGTACTTTCAACGTGTAAATAATATTAAGAAGAAAAGGTAACAGTAATGATACATTATTTCATGGTTTATTTTAAAGCTTGAATAAATATCCTGAAAATTTTTATAGTAGAAATTGAAGAAAATAACAAACTTATCCAAAATTAAAACATAATATAAATGTTAGCCACGCATGTTTTGTGATAAATAGGAATAAATTAAAAATTTTTCTTACAAAACATTACTGAATGATAAAAAATATTTCATATATACATGCCTGTATATTATCTCAACGGTTACGATATAATTCTCTAAGTGCAAAATGTGACGTACAATCTGAAAAAAAAACAAATTTCAATGCACCACGAGGTCTGAAAAGTAATTCCCCTTTCCCGGAAAATACCTTTTCCTACAAAGCATTTAAGTTTTCTTTTAAAGTTTACTGCGTAGTGCTTTTATACGACGGATACCAATATGGCTGAAGCACCCGTACGACAATCAAAAGATGTTATGGATCATCCTTTTGCTGCAAGTTTCAAGGATATGCGTAAAAAGGCAATCGTATATTTTCTTTATCTTCTTAGCTCCTTTGAAAACTCTCATTACTTTAGAGATGTATTTCTTAACGATATGGGGTATTGAAGAACATTGAAATATGCCGTTAAATTGCTTTTCATCTTGGCAGGGAGTAAAGAAGATAGGGAAGTTCCATACGATATCACTTTATTGTAAACTTCAAAGGTGCACTGGGCACTGTAATCATTTTTCGATTCCAAGGATGAGACGTATCGTAAATTTCGCAGAACTTGATAATACGGTTTATATATAAGGGTCTATTTCTAGGGAGCAATAGAAGCTCCTCGATCCACGTCGTTTCATATACGTATTACATAAAGGCTCTTTTGGCGATGTAATTATTTTATTATGTTCCATTCATTATATCTCTTGAAACTTTTAATCGTATTAAAGTTTAGGATCAACCGAATTTACCTCTTACCCTAGAATTGTAATACTCTTCATCACGCTGCGCAGCATTATATCGATCGCTATTCTGCTTAATTTTGGTTAAATTCCTGATGAAACGCGATGTAATTCTATTCCATTCGATAGGTTACGTGTTATTAATTTTCACTTTACTCATAATTGTGCAACGGTAGTATGTAATATTGTTACATATTAAGCTAAATTTTGCTCTATTCGTAACATATTATAATATTATGTTGTTCTTTCACCTATCAATTTGAACAGGATTGTATTATTCAATCCCTTTACTTACTTCTATAGTATACACAGTATACTCCTATAAATCATACTTACTCCTACACGTTACGTATCAGCGTTACCTGTGACTCCGTCACGCGCGTATTGCATTTAAATAACACCTATTTTAATACTATTCTCTTACAATAACACTACATAAGTACATATTATCGCATTATCGTTTCCTTTCAATTTTTAATACTTTTATTACTCTACAATTCCACCTTTTTTTATTATCGTTAGACAACACTCACCGTTTCTGCCTTTCTACGTTTCCGGCATCGCGCATGATTATATCTACTTCGCAATTCCACTATTTACTTAACGCTCTTAGATACCTATGGCTGCGTAACCCCCCCCCCCCGCGATCTTCTTTATTCTTTGCCGGACAGCACACCGAGGTATAGTAAAGGAAAACATGCCCAACAGTTAGACCCACGTGTACCGTTGCCGTGGCGGATACAAGTTTCTATTGGGGCTTTTTCGGCGCTGAAAAACATAATCTCCAGAATGAAAATCCCTCCTTTTTCCCGTCGCCCCCAGCCTCGACGCTTACGAGGGTAAGGGGAATAAGCGGTCCGCCGCAACGATAATGAGCGGAATCCTTAATTAAGCCGGCCGGATTCGGGCGGACACCAAGGAAGGAAAAGTCCAGATCTCGCCAACAATCTTGCTTATTTAGCGATCGGCTTAACTTTCTTGGAATTTTTCTTCCGCCTCTCGTGAAAAACTTGGAAGGGCGCGCGGCCCCGTGGGGCTCCAGAATCCGCCTTCACCCCGGGGATCCGCTTAGGGGTAATTATTTTCGACCTCGGGTATACTAATGATTCTGCGTCATTAATAAAACTTTATCAACGTTGTACACTGTGCGTCGTTAATTGTGCCGAGCTGGTATATGTATTATATTACGTAAAAACCGGGGCAGTTTTCCTTTTTTAAACCGGCGGCAGCAGTCTTCCTTCTGCTCCATTTGTCTTTATTTCGTGAAGGATTATCGGTAAAGCGAGTATGGGTGTAGAAAGAAAACTTTTTTTTCAAATAATTGTGAGAGAGTATTATTTGGTAAGACATAGGAATTGGATGAACTTCTATACGTTCTATGTGAATAAGTTTGTACATGTCTGATTTGATGGCAGGAAAATAATGATAAAAACATCTTAAAGTTATATACCATAACATTTCAGTTTCTTTCTTTTAAAAATTGCGAAATTTTATGTTTCTTTGGTACATTGAATAGAAGTTTTGACGTACACAGTGAAATCATTTATATTTTAAACCTTACGTAGTAAAAATCTTGGCAGTCTACTTAATCTTTAATAATGAACGTATAGCGAATAAGTTAAGGATAAGTTATAGTAATATCGTTGTTTTTATTGTCAGGTTTTGATCTTGTTAACTTCAATTTGAATTGCACGAATTCAAATGTATTTCATGGGTCAGACTATGGGCATAGTATCCATAGTTTCAATTTACAGAATCTTCGCACGTGAAGCCAGTGACGGTTACGTACCGGTGTATTGCCATCGGTCTCCGACATTGCTGAAAGTCCACTTTCGTCATTTGACTTGCAAAGTTCAGATTGCCGTCCATAGGATGTCGGACTCCTAACCTCGAAGTAAGTCTCTGCAAATGAAGATTATTTACATGTAGAGTTCGTGGCGCGGTTGGAGTTGCTTGGATATATAGAAAATTACATACTCGTAGGCATTCGCAGCTTTATGAAGTAATGTCACGCTCCAATTTCCGTTTATACAAAAAAATTACGATGACGCAGCGTGTTACGTGAACATAACTTGCTGTTAATATATATAATATAATATATATATATATAAATAGTAATATATATAAATATATAAATAAAATTTTGTCTCCTTATATACGCTCTTATAATTTTTTATAATACGTATGACAGGTTATAATTAGTATAAAGAAAGTTCATTCCATAGTTAACATTTTAGACAAATTTACTGTATCCGTCATCATCGCTTTTTGAGAGAATAAACCATAGCTACCGTTGTATTACACTCTTGAGCCGACTCAAATCTAAATTTGAAACCAATTAATTGTTTCAAATCAGCCAGGTGAAATTCATCAGAATTTAACACAGTATAAGTCGAATTATATCCGCAAATTATACTATTTGCGAAGCATTTACTTTAATATTACAGGCTGATGGTGCTGTTAACCGTCATCGATATTATTTTTGGTTATCTCAGAGACATCATATAATATAGACGCATAGGTATTTGTATGAAAAAATAAAATTATTTGGTAAAACGTCGATATATTAGCATTCATCTGAATGTTACACAGGACATAGAGGGTTAAATACATGTCAATAAATACATAAATTGTATTACTGCCAAAAGGAAAAGAATATGAAATATGCTTATAATAATCAGTTAAACGGCCTTAACGATTGACATAATACCTCTTGCTGTCAATCAATTTCCGTACCACATTTTTCTTAATTTGCCCACAAATCTTACGCATAATTACATGCAGATTTAAGCAAATGTCGATAAAATAAAATTCGGATAATAAGTTCTAGGAAGAGGAATATATAGAATAAATAAAATAATCGAGGAAAAAACTATCACTACACAGAAAACCAATCGCATAAAGACATCGTGAATATATATTATTTCACGTATGTTTCGTACGACAAAGTCAGTGCCCACAAGATATCGGCTGCCTCTCGCAAACACGAAGGAACAATTGGCAAAGCGAATGCCAAAGTATCCTGGTTTGTATTATCGTGTCGTTGCGATATTACTATAAGTACCACCGGATGATAACACAGTAAAGTGGTATAAAAGAATCGCGATAAAAAAATGTTACGCCTCTCGAAGCCTCGTCGTGCTTCACCGCGACGATCATGTGCATGCGCGAAGGTGTGGTACGTAGAGCACACAGAGCGGCCACCATAATGGCGAGAGATTACAATCGACCTTGGGAGCTCGTACTCGTAAAATCTCGGAAATTGCAAATTTATGCGGCCGCGTGTACATTGCGACTTATCTCGCATCACCACACAGGAGCTTCCATTGCTCCTGGGAGGGTAGCAGAGGGTAAGAGTCACTGATCCGAAGAGCGATCGTTTCATGAAGTAATTAACTCCGGTGCAAGGACGTTAATTAATAAATTCCTTGCTTAGTTTGCCGTGTAATGCCCGGGTTGACAGGGATAGGAAACTTGTTTTCCATTGAATTAATTTCGATGGAGTCTAATCCAATGCCCTGCCCGGCAATGGGTAATCAAGAATCGGGCACTGCGACGTAAATTTCCATTGCGCGGAAATTATCGTTAATCCATATTCAAGGCGAGATACACCGATCGCGCGAGGCTCGAGGAAGTTACGGATGTCCTCGATGCGATCGAACGGCAAATCGACTCGTGTTAATTTGGCAATGAACCTTCGCCATAACTCCACTCCAGGCTTCCTCGTACACACGGCGCACTATAGTGGCCGTGTCTACATGCTGACCTATATTTGCCTACTCTGTACTCGTGGGTACATTACCACGCCGCCGAAAGGAGCTAATGGAGCATCCATCAGATTCACATAGTATTTCTCTGGAGCAAATTGTGCTTTCGATTCCCCGGATAAAGAGACTACGATCGTAAGATCGATGAGTCTTTGAATACGTAAATCGATGCGTTTATCTGAATATTGACTGTCAGAATAGTGGACATGCCTAATGGAAAGCTCGTGTATTCTTCCGGCAATATTTGTCCAGTATTCGCGCGTCGCTAACCTCCACAATTATCGAAGCTCTCTTTGGAAGTTACTTAATTATACGTTCATCCGTTAATGGCTGTGCATAAAAATTTTAAAGCTGCTGGCTACATATAACAAAGACATCGTTATTTAATAGAATACAGATCCGTAACGGTAAAGTATTTGTTAGAAATATCGATGTACGCGATATTAGAAAATGTTATATTAAATTTCAGTGAAAATGTGACGAATGTTAGTACAGAACGCAAAGGGTACTAAAGTACGAGATGCCTCTCGCCAAATATATCTTAACGCTATGCATTTCACATTGTGCGTTTCTTACTAGAACATTGTTATTCGACTATGAGTTATCCGCGATATCGCGCATTTCCATGTATAGCCACCAGACATAATGAGAAGCCCCGCAATGGCTAAAGTTGGCGAGCAAGTGGTAGGATAACTTGGCGGGCAATACGTTTATGCGCGGTCGTACGCTCTCAGGAATAATAATATCGCATAATTAAGAAAGGAACTTACCGCACCGTGTAAGGCAATACGGTCTAAAATTCTATTACGGGCGATATAGCACCGCCCCCCTCCCCCCTGCATGACTGGTATTACACCGCCTAGTCGCAACGTACAACTTCCACTTTGCCATATAAATCATAACCGCCTAAGTAGTAATTTATATCCAGCACTTACCGAAGTTGGAACTTATGAGCTATTGCTTTGGTAGTTATAACCACTATGCCAGGCAGGGTCTTGCACCCGTTCGTGCAGATTGCCACGAAACTCCACGGCTCTACGTATCTTTCGAGTTTTAATCGGCCCGTCGTTGCATTGGGGCGATCTGCTACGTCTCGTTATTATTCCAAGTGACAACTGGCTGCTCGGTGTTGGAAGGTTCCTTCGCATAGAGTTAAGTCAGCTACGTTGGTAAGGCATTGTCTGGAAATGTTTTCAATTCGTGATCGCGTAAGATCGATGAAATTTAGAGTTAGACGGGTCAATGAACGACGATAAGGAAAACAAATTAATTTTTATTAATGGATCTCCTTAATTTTTTTATAGAATCTTTGCAAATCTTGTAAAGTTATAAAAATGTGACAAGGAAAACACATATATGAAAATATTTGTTGTGGCAAATTAGATGATTATAATTATATTGTTTTAAATCTAAGGCATAACAATTGACTTCGATGCATAAGCGACCTGTATCGCGACTGTATTTCAAGGAACGAACAGTCAAAAGAGTTTCGATTGTTTTTCCAATATATACCTACGCGTTCCTTACAGTTAATACATAATTAGTATGCAGTAACTATTAAGAAGCGAGCTTTCTCTGAGGCTTACTATTGACGGAAAGTCGAGAGTGTAACAAAGTCGAGAGTAACATTCCTCGCACAAATTCGTACCGGAACACGAGTATCGACTCAGTGTTGTGAATCAGTCGAATCAGTCCCACTTCAAATCGGTAAACTGGACACAGTGTCCAGTAGCTACTTCAGGATAACCATCGAGGGCGAATTACCATGTCTGGGACGTCGGTTAGGAAGCGGAGTGCATACAGACTCCATGCACAGATCCAGCACACGTGTCTCGAATGAGTGTCTTATCAGAACTTGACCTCCATGAGAGAATCTGAGTCCATGCTTCGATCACAATGAGGATCGTTGCAATAAAGTTAATGAACAATGAGCACCACAAAAACGCGATACGACGAACAGGAAACAAACGACTAAAGCGCAGTATATAAATCGAAAAAATGTACGGACAAAATCAATAATAATTATAGTTAGAAGGATATACTGCAACGTGAGTTGCAAAGAATATCCATAATGTAATTGTATAATATAATTCTGCATATAATTCCAATCATCTCTGCGTCACACTATACTTTATCAGTGGTTCGAGTATCTACAAAAGATATACCTTTACACTCTAGGAGACTTATAAATCTCTTTGGCGATGTATTAAAAAATCGCAAGGTGGGAAACAATAATCCGCAATAATATACGATTTCAATAAAAACGTAATCAAATTCAGACGTGTTTCGCGATAGAACACACGGTACGTGCGGCGATCGAAGGTCGACGCTTCGATTTATGCCTTCAAGCTTTTCGAGTCGCCGGGCCGTGAAATCGATTGACGATCTACAAAGGGCCCCGTTATTATCTATTAACGCCTCGTCGAGGAGGGAATGTTTGATCGAGATTTCATTTACCGAGACCTTGCTCCTGTCGGATGCAAAACTTCCTTTTTCTCTCGCAAGTAAATGGACCCTGATGATGGCCCAAGGTGTGCATCGCCGACGTGAAATTAAAGCTTTCAGAATATTGGAAAGTGCTGTCATCTTCTGCATTAAATTCATTTGAAAAATGCAAACGCGTTACGTAATCTTTAAACGGTTGCGCAGTGTGCACTGTGTTGTTACAATTTTTTTTTTATCTAAGAAGCAAATATCTACACCTGTTTTATAAAAAAAATCAAATAAATCCACTTTACTTTATAATATAATATATCTAGATTATTATAATGTAAATAATTTAATGTCCATTAACATTGAGTTCACTGTAGAATAGGATATGTACTATAATCTCTCATAACTAAATACTTCTCAATATGTAATTTCACTTTGAAAAGAAAATTAAAGGTTCTTAACAAATTCCAATAAGTTTGCAAGACATTTTTTGTGCTTCTATAATTTCGTTCATTTCACTAATGCTGCAAATACGTGATAAAAGTACTCGTGCTTTTGTTATCCTTACAAAAAGTTATTACTAAAAAACTAATACTATTGTAATAACTTGATTTCCATATTACTTTAATATGCAGCCAATACTTTTAACTGTTTACGTAAATAAAGAAAATTCAGAACAAAGCACGAAGAAACGCACAAAAAGAGACTAATTTTAAATACGTGTATAAAACCAAAACTTTAATACGTTGAAAATGATTAGTACACAATACAATAGATTAATATTTATAATATTTATAATAGTTATTTGTCCATAACTCTTTGGAATCACCGTTTAATACACTACGTCTTATTTTTATTCGATGCGAACTATAATTCATGTTATTTACATTTTAACACGCACATTTAAATCTCAGAAACCTCATTTAAGTATACGTTACGATAATCACATGTCTTTTGTATCCATTTTCTCACTTCGTGGAGAAGCAAGAAGTAAAATTAAACATAATCGCAACGTAGAAATGCAAATCCTGTGTCGACCGTAGATAGAGGATTAAAGCCACGCAGATTTATTATGTACAGTCCTACCGAGAGGAAGACGGCCATAACTTTTGGCCAGTCTAACATTATCAGTCTGGTACAGCTTGATCACGAATAGGGGGCACAATACCGTTAAAGTACACACGCACTCAATCAGCGCGAAACGTGCAAATCGGTGATTTCGCACTCACGGATTATCAGGAACCAATGGGCTTCAGGATATTGCGGCGGAAACACGGAAGCGCGTAAACGCATCGACGTTATCCCTCACTTCGATTCGCCTCGTTCGGTACCGAATAAACGGCGTGCCACAATTCCCATCAACCCCCCTATCGTTCAGGACGATCGTTCATCCGTGTCATTTCGTCTGCCACGTCTCAGCCGAGCCTCGATCGATCATCGATGGAAATCTTGACGTTAAAACGATCCATGATCTTTGTACCTTCCATCCGATCAACACTTCTACCATCGCGCAACACGCGCTTAAGCGATGCGAGAATTTTTCGATGACTCGCTACTCAATGGCGGCTTTTTTTCCACGCGATTAAACGCGGTCGCGTTGGAAGGCTGTTTAGAAGAATATCGAGTGGAAAAAATGGGATTTTCTTTGGATAAAGGATTATTTGACACGACGTTATTCAATGTTAGAGTAAACGTGTATAAAGCCTGGTAAGGAATTATGCAGTGAGCTTGAATAATGGTTGATATCTACCACTGATAATTTAATATTTCCTAATACTCGGACATTATTGAAGACAGCGAGGAAACAAATGTTCGATGCATGCTCCATACCAGACCAATTCTCCTTCTCTTCGATTTAACTTCATTATCAATCGTGCCAATAAAATTTCCACTGAAGTAGACCTTTTAATCCAACCCTATCGACGCCATGAGGATAAGCGACTGATAAACCGCTTAAAAGGAAAAGCAATAAAACTGACAACGCGTCGAGCAGAGTATCGATGGCCTTTCGAAAACAACGGTTTTCCAGCTTCCGGGAGTAGAATCTACCTCGCGCTTATTCCTCGAGAATCCAAGGACCTGCCGGTACGTGAGCCAAATCGATACTCTCGTTTCGGCTACAGTGCAACCGGCGTCACGCGGCGGGGCAGGGTCGGGGCGGGCTGGACGACTTTTATCGCAAGTTCGGCGCGTTTTCTCGGGTAAAAAGGCGAGGGAGACGGTTCACGGATCCAAAGACATATCCGCAGAAGGACGGTTCGGCTTTCATGCAATCGGCATCTCGCGGAATCACAGAAACGGCCAGATAAATAGCCTCGGACCTTTTCGCCCCGTGGTCGTACCGGCTGCATTCGCTGACAGTTGTTTTCCCAAAAGCTTCGACGTCCGGCGTCGACGGGAAATTGAATTTCTACCGGCGCTAGACGCGTGCCTCCTGCCTCCATCCGGCGCCCTGGGTCCCCTGAGCGAGAGAGAGAGAGAGAGAGAGAGGGAGAGAGAGGGATGGTGGGAGGAGAGGGGGCGAAAGAAGTTGGAAAATACGCGAGAGACCGACATCCTAGCAGCCTCGAGGGCCGGTTGCACACGCAATTTCCTCCGGGTCTTATGCTCTTATTAGGGATAGATTATTATCCGAGGCCACGGAGGATATGAGGGAGGCCCATGGCGGGGTATTGAGGATAATCACTTTTCCTCCGTGTCACGTGTGTGCTGTAGACCAGGACTCTTCAAAATGGCGGTTCCGATTCCCATGAGGATTGCGAGATGTTTTGTGCACATTATGGGAGCGATGATCACAAAGAACGTTTGGAATTGTTTGGAAAAGTATCTCGTCTCATTAGAGGCCAAGAATAGTTGGGCGAACTTTCGTGTTGTTCTGATTTAAAAACAGACTTCTTTGAGACTTCGTACTTCTGGATTGGTATGTAAGTAGGACTTCTAATATTGTCAGGTACAGCCACGATCGTCCTTTCTCTTTTCGCCTGCGTGTATTTGCGTGAAGCGGCTTTTTCGAATGGCAAAAGCTTAAAACAAAGCATCGTTCAAGTTTAAAAGATATAGACGTGGTATTGAGATTCGTTATAGCCGAAAACAGAGCCAAAATACGATCTTTGTAAGGGGAATATTATTGTTCGAAAATTAATTGAACGGATGAAAATTGTTCAAACATAATGTGTCACGTGCGTTCAACTTCAAATTAATCGATCGTGAATCACAGGGCTTCCAATTATACGGATTTCATCGTGACACTGGTACGGTTTTAATTTTTTAATTGGAACGCGGAAACCATTCTGCAGATTTATTCGATTATCACGAGCTATTCTCACCGGCGGGCAGATATGCGAAATGCGTAGTTATTCACGGTTGATTAGCATTAATGACCTTTGGTTTATGATATAACACGATCATACGGTAGACGAATAAAGTTAGCAATTCCCGTTTTTTGAGACGCTCTTCGGCGTGTAGGGGCGCAACTGGTGGCGACGAGAAAAGAGTAAAGGAGACAAATGCGAAGATGGAAGGAGGCTGAAATGGTCTGGAGAATTCGAGAGGCAGAAGTATTTGTCATTACTCTCGTATTTTTAGGTCATTTATGCACGCGAGATTTATATCGAACGAATTGAATAGAAGTTAATTTTTCTTATGTGCACGAACCAAGACATTCAAAATAAAATTGTATGTTACACTGCGCATTCTTTTATGTTACGTCGTTCATTGTACGTTTATTTTACGTTGTATTTTATTGTATATTTTACAACTCGTAAAATATACGCTCTTTGTCACGTTGATTTAAACCTCGCTTCATCAAACATACTTATTTTTTGAAAAACGTTATCCACTTTGCCATAAAAAATCTCTTACTAAAAGAAATTATCTGGATAAAATTACTTTTACAAATTGAACATTTAAGCCATGCGATTATGGTTATGGTAAATAATTTTATATTATAGGTATAAAAACATAAAATTAAATTAATTTTTGCTGAAACCCATTATATTAATACCTATTCTGTCTTACGCATCTATAGACATTTGTCGATATCCAATACAAGTTGCAATAAAGTTCTAATAAGCCATTTAAATACCAATAAATAACTTTTGCACATATATAGAAGTATATTCACTCAATGTAGGAATACTCGATTAATATCGAATACATCAATACCCCGTCGATGATGTACAGATCGATGTACAGTCTTATAAGATTTCCTTTCTACAATATTTCACCTCGTTACACGATCCAATTCTATAAAATCACGCAAGAATTCAAAGTTCTCGAAAGATTTATAGGTCTATTCTCGAAATGAATATATCTATATGCATTATAAAAACATCTCAAAATAAGAATACCTTTACATCTAAAATCTGTTATAAACCGTTAATCTGCAAGATTTAATGTAACCTACAAAATTTAATGAAATCTTAAAGTAAAAACATCTTCGTTAAAAGTATCATTACGCTTGTTCCTAAAAATGGCGCATCTGCGGTTAACAAAAGAGCGTGTACGATATATTCCCGACCAGTACGCCCCGCAGGTAGGTACGTAATAGTATCCAGGACTTGTTTGCGGGCCGCGTCTTCGGGTTTACGCAAGTGCAGGAGCATTGCCAGGAACTTCGGTCGTTTACATCGAGTACCACGGTGCAACTAGTGGTGATGGACGAGGGAGAGAGGAGGTCGGAGATCTATATACATCGGTGAGATGTATACACGGATTCCAAACAGAGCCCTACCCGGCGTTTATGGAATGGCGGGAATAACGCTGTCGACTTCTTTCCTTTACGTCAATGTGACACTTCGTCGTTCAAGCATTTTCTGCAAAATTCGCCGTCGTGATTCTTCCTTTGCGTTCTTTTTTAAAACCTACGGAACTCGATTGTTTAGGTTTGGAAACGAGATTATTTGACAGATATTCTCTCTTCTCTTCTGTGGGAATTATTCGGGTCATCGTCGGTTGTTGGCAGCGATTTGTAAATTTTATTGACTCAAATGTAATGTTTCAGCATCGTCGTTGGGAATTTTTCAGTATATTTGAATGGTTTTTCCATGCAGTAACGGAAAGTTTACAGATATGGTAGATATAAAACTCGAATGCTTTATTCTTATAATTCGGCGAGAATGATTGTCTGAAATAATAATGATTCTAAAATAATAATATAAAGATATACATGCACAGAAGTGCGGCACTCAGTAGAATTTGAACCGCAAGCCTAAATAAAGCGATCGATTGCCTGTGATTGGCTCAGTGATGTCATGTACGCATTATAGCCGTATACATCAAAACGCTAGCGAGCCATTAGCGATACGAGAATACAATATATTACAAGATAAGGATACTCACTCATCCGTTATAACAATGTTTAAAATAGCGAGTGTGAAATATACATATCCGGGATTATTCCGGATATTAATAAAAATGTCAGACTTCGACGTTTTTAAACTTGTAAATTATAAGTAATAAATTTGCAAAATGACGTGTTTTCAGTGACCGTGTTTGTCTTCTCGTTTGTCATGTGATTTCTCTTGAATCCTGAGTTTATTTCACGTTACACTGGTTTTTTTTTTTCGTAAGTATACAAACAATAGAGATACTTAAGTATACTCGGCTAGGCGCTGCACGCTGTACAGGCTCTTCATAAGCGATCATCAACCTCTAGAGACCGTAAGCATACACCGTAGATGACAGTTTACCCTCATAGGCTCTATACCTAAAGGATAATAGTTAGCTAATAGTTACCGAACCATCTTGGTAGAGGGAAAGGGATTAACCCTCTATAACTCGCAGTAACTTCTACGTAAGCTTTCGTCGACCCACTTTGTCCCAAATTGGCTACCGTCTCGTTTGTGATTCACGGATCATTATGGACGAAAAATTTCCTTCATAATCGCCCGGCAAACTGCCGTCCGTTATATTCACCTCTTCTGTTCTCTCGCAGCATAGGACATCGTTAAAATCGCGTTTACATACTCGGAGGGATTTAAGACGCGGGGAAGTACGAGAATGGCGAGCGAGAGGAAGTATTATAAGAAAAGGCAAGTAGGATTCGCAAGCGTGACATTCGATCCCAACTTCATTCCCGGAGCTCTTCGGCCGTTTCCACTGTGGCGAAAGGCGCCGTTGAAAGCTTCCTTTGCCAGCCGCGTAAGACCCCGATGAATAATCACGAGGATTACGATCAAAGTATCGGAAATTAGCGACGGAATATGCGAATGCACGGTACTGCGACTTGGAGGCGCGCATTATCGACTGAGGCATAATTTAGAGGGCCATGTTGAACGGTCGAGGGTGGTGCCCGCTTCACGACGCCCGGATTGGTTTATGCTTCCGCTTCCGCTCCCTTGAGCGCCGTTTCCGCGCGGGAGCCGAACTTTCTCCCAATCTCTCACCCTTCGACGAGAGGACTGCCACTCCTTGAGGACGACATAGTTTTAATTGGTTTAGCAGTGTTCACTGTCGGGTGTCAAGGCGTCGCGACGCTGACGATGACAAATGGCCGGTGCGCCCCATGTCGAATTTTCAAGATCCAGAGGCGTTAGGGTGCAGAGCTTCACTCTGGCCACCGGATCTCCTCTCAACCCCTGGTCCTTCTCTTTCTCTCTCTCTCATTCTCTTGTTCGCTCGCTCGCTCGCTCGCATCTTCTCGTCATATTTCTTCCTGTCGCTAAGACGGACGAAGCTTTTCGCCTAGGAGACTTCAGCTATGCAAATTACAATTTTTTCTGCATAGTTGATCCTTTTTAACGGTCTTTTTTTTTTATGGATTTTGATAATATGACCACGATGCCATCCCCCTCTTTGTGCAATTTCACGGTCTTAAAGAGGGGAGACGGAAGTTGGATCTGAGCGTAATGTGATGAAGGACGAGTTGGTTTTTGATTAATAGTAATCTGGAAAGAAAATAGCTAACTTAATGTGAATCTTGAAAGAAACAATAGCTAACTTAAGATTAACAACGGGAATGAAACTTTAGTTTGATGTCACGGTTGGTCGTAATTGTAGATTATCTGCTATGATTTTAAGAATAAGCATTCATTAAAGACTTACGATAAGTTAGAGGATAGTGTGAATACAAATCAAAAATGTTTTTTTTTCAGGTTTATCAAAACATTTTTTACACGGTAGTTCTTTCAATCTATGCTTTCAGTGCGCATAGCGTAACAGGAAGTATACTTATGTGATTAAAAATGTCTACAAAATTATGCGATGGTCTGTATATACGTCAAGAATAGTTTATGCGGTCATTCTTTAAGTTTATCGTGTGCGTTACTTCAATAAGTAAAACTTTAGAGAAAACTATTTCTTACTTGATTAATATCATAGTATTCATAGAGAGTATTAATCAAGTATGACTTACACTGCAACAAGTTGAATTTATTTGATCTCTTGCGCTTTGAACAAGTAATATTTAAGAGAATATCCTGTTGAAATAGCATCGTTTGCAAAACTAGAAGGTCGGGTACACGTGTTTCAGACTCTTTTCTTATTTTCGATCTCATAACGCGTTGTCTTACGTGTTTACGTAGTCTTTGAAACGAATCAAAACTCAGCGGGACTTTCCAGAAGTACATTTCTTCATATCCGTGCCCCGTATCGCGGTTTTAATCCTCGCGATCCGTTTTGCCAATGAAAATACAAAACTGTTTTCACGAGCCAATTTCGTCGAGAATTCAAGCTTGGAAAATGAAAAACACTGCTTTTCGAGACTTCGTATTATTGCACCACTACGGTTACCGTTACATCAAGGAGCATATTAGTAACAACAGAACGCGGTTTTTGCCAACGTAAATATACCGTACTTATTCTGCGTTTCAAATGTAAAAATTTCAGATACAATCCCACTGAAAGCTCTTGAGGTATTTGCTTATTTTAAGAAACATCAATTTGTAATGTACATTACCTAAATAAATTTATTTTTATTGCAAGATGGATGTATGAAAATATACTTATTTAATATTCAGAATAAAATACTCACCTCCCCAAACTTTATTGAATAATGAAAAATATATTTAAGGTGTTGAAAGGATCGTTCTTGCTTGGTGTACGAAAACAATTGTATACAAAAACAACGAAAGAGAGGAGGGTGGTAAAAATAATGAAGGGGATGTAATACCAGTCGACGAGGTAACTATTCGAGGACAATGTATTTTGTTCGACGTTTCGAAGAAATTGCATTACCGTCAAATCGAGAAGACTTGTCCTCCTTTCTGGTTTCAACTCCTACGCTGCTATCGATTGGAAGGGCGAGAAATTAAATAAGCGCGTGCAAACAGAGAACGTAGGAAAGTTCGTTAAAGGAAAACGCCGTTCGCCAGGGAAAGGACAGACAAAACAAGAGTGCCCGCTCTTTATTTTGCCCCCGGATACAATCGAATATCTTTTTGCCCCTTAGGGTCTTCCGCGAGGGAAGCGGCACGTATACCATGGCACAATGGGAACGAAGTGTCTGTGATTTTTCATTGGCCAGTTCAATCCTGATCGTAGGTTCGACTGGGTCAATCTTGAAGGAAAAACAAAAATTGTACGAGTATCAAGAGAGTTTTGGCTATTGTACCTTGCTTCTTAAAAAGCGACTGTGTACCTTGAAGTAAAAAAGCTATCAGTAAAAGAGCGGTGCGACATAGTTCAGCATATTTTGTTATACAAATCGTAACTGCGTAATTGTAAATAAACCTAATGGATGCCTTTAACGTCTGCGATTTTCTCTTCGAGTGACTCAATGACGAAGCAGACTTCCTAACGTTGAAAAAAAATTATCCCAATAGCTTCGTTGCTTTTTAATTTTTTTGTTGTACGTTGCGTTATATCTGTATAATTAGTAGAATAGAAGAAATGAAGTAAATGATATATAACTTGCATTTTTTTATTCACTTATTATTGCACTCTAACGTATGTTTTTCGCGCAGTATTTTTCACATCTTGTATCACCTTATTGACGCTTTATAAATTTCTGCTTCTGAACGTCGCTCATAAATCGTCTATCACATTTCTTTCTTAGGTTATATAAAAATACAGTCATATGGTTTTTATTTAATTTTAACGCCAAATTTAAGTTAACGTCATATACATACATACCCGACAACTGTATCTTGTTTTCCATTGTTAAAAAATCTTGTAAAATTGATATCATTAAATATAGTATCTAACATCTTGATTGGAATCATATTTTTGTTTACTCTTGCTAAATTACCTACGTAATGTTTATAAAATTTGTGTTATTACATGCAATAATACCTCGTATCGTCTTCCCCTATCTTAAGAGACCATCATGGCCTTCGCGTACTGTTATTACACCCAATAATGCCTCATATCTTTGTCGTCTTATAAGTTCCTCCACGGAAGAGCAAGCAGTATACTTTGGATGGCTTCTTGACAGCTGGATCACCGACGGAATATTACCGGGATTTTCGTCGGATGGGATAACGAACTTCGGTAAAGCCGGCTTACCGAACTTTTTCACAATGGGAGAAAAAGTCTTCCAATAGTATCGATTTCCATTGGACGAACGTTTTGCAAAAATAAGGGAGCCCCGGATGTTTCTTTTATTCGTATGACCATGCATAACAAAAGAAAGATTGATCGTATGTTGATCATCGGCGCAAGACCTCTTCTACTTGCCTCGGTGCTTTACAAAAACGTTTTCCGCACGTACTCTTCTTTTTCCGATTCTGCTACGGCGTCAATAATTCCTGACTGTATAAAAATCGTTGGTATTATTTATGAGATTTTTTCGGGTGATAATACTTCATCATTCCGAGGTGAGAAATTATCCGTGCACTGCTTTCTGTTAAAAGGACCTAAGTGTGCTAGTTTTATTTGCATTAGTTTTATCGATAAAAGAAGCTACTTTGCCTATTACCTACTTTTGTATTTGTATATTTGTTTCTGTTTTATTTAATAATTAATTTTTTTTGCGATGTGATTGTGTAATGCGGTTGTGTACTCCGCAGAAACTTGGGCACTTTTTTATAAGTTCCATTAGTGGTCAGAGTTATAGGTAGCCAGGTAAGAATACGAATTAAAAGTAAGAAAAAATGTTCGAGAGAGATGTATGAGCGACGACAGTGGCAGACTAAGGGTGCACCTAAAGCGTATCTGAAATATGAAGAGGGGCATTCTATAAGTATGCATTATGCAACGAAGACGACAAGATGTAAATGCGGCGTAAGAATGGAAATAAAGTAACTGAATATTGTTAAATCTATTAATTTAAAATTGCGGTTGCGCAAGAGTAGAATAATGTATAATAATGAGTATATCAAAAATATTTAATACACTCGCAAAATTAACAGTAAAGTATAACACGACAACGTTCATGATACATTTAATTCTCCTTTTACACTATAAACTGTATAAGCTCAGAAAACGACGAGTACCTACAAATACATCGTCACGCTTGCTTTACAAATCAATAATTCATAATTAATATCCTCCCTATGATACTCACGATACAGTAGTAAAAACACTAACTCCAGCTGCACAAGAACAATACTTTTCAATTATTCAATCATTGCCGTGTGTATTTTCTGAAAATGAAAACACAAAAATTACAACAAAAAAAAAACCAATCTTCTAGTTAAATACCAAATTATAATCACAACGATTAAGTATCCTGAAAGCATAGCTTGTTCAACCATCATTTTGTCCATCCTGGAACCAAGACTTTTGCCACTGCGCGCTCTACATTTCATCCGGCGTACAGTTCATCGCGCATTTCCACCGCGCAACGATTTCCGCTTAAAGTTTCACGGCTGCAGGGTGGACAGCACGAAAATTAATTGCGCCCCGTTCAGGAAAGCCGGAGCTGTCCCCGCCGCCGAATCACGACGTTCCTCTATCGGTCTGCATAAAATCTTAAAACAGCCTTGATACAACCTCTATGAATTTCTTATCCCCCCGGCCCATCTGCCAGTACAGGCGGAATTTTCGACTTGGGCAGCTCTTCGACCCACAATTAGCGCAATATTAGCAACTCTTTAATCCTGCCAGGATACCCAGATACTCCCTGAGACGCGCCGATTAATAATGCAACCCAGAATCGCCTCTGACGTTTCCCTTCGAAACTCCGCCTCGCGAGGCCGGGCATTAATTATGCTCCGACGACTTCCGTTTATTGCCCTGTTATCAAAAAATAGAGGATAGGAGGAAAAAAGTGAGGAGTAGGGTAGAGGCGGAAAAAGGAATACGACCGGGGCGAATTATTCAACCCGAGTACTGAAGGCATCGTTAATACGCAATTTCAGCGGCTACCGTTGCCTCGCAACAATATGCGGCCTTTTGAGGGAAACGGCCGGCGCTTTATACGTCCGCCTTTCTCAGACCCTTGCCTTACGATGCTAATTTGCATAATTTTTTTCCCCGTTTTCTTTTCCCTCTCTTTCCTTTTTGAGGTTATGCGACGCGTCAGAGATTTGTCGAGAGTATGTCCCAATTTCGTATGGTCCGAAGATGATCGGATATTGATCGATTATCAACGTATGGCAATGATACGTATAATTTGTTTAAGGGTTTTATGTCACTTGCGTGTTTTAAAAACGGTTATATAGATACTGTTAATTATTCAAATTGTACTGCTTTGCTTTTGTAAGGGTTTTTGGGTATACGGGGTATTCCGTTTAAATGTGTAAGGTAAAGCCTCTTACGAGGAGTTGAGAAAAAAGGTTTTTATGAAAAGTGTTTAATATAAAGGGAAGCATTATGTAGTATTATGTAGTATTCTTGGTATTTACGTAGACTGTGGAGATCGTTGGGCGAGGTTTCAGCGTCGAGTTATTTTTTTAAAACAGGACCGTACCCTTTTTCACTTTACACATAATCATTAGTGACACCACACTGAGCGTGCTAAATATGCAAAAAATAATGACAAGCGTCGTATCGTTTTATTTAAAATCAAACTAATATCCGTCAAATAATACTGATTCGAGACAGCACGCAAGGATCGTAACCGGACATTCGGTTACATAGTCGCGGACGGTCCGCGAGTGTAGGGCCGAATCCCATTATCCCCAGTTCTCGTGCGCATGCGTCGGCCCCCCACTAGGATCTCTCGATCGAAGCAGGTCGATGCAGTGCACGGGAGCATCACTCTGGATCTGGTGACCAAGAGGAACATACGTTTGTAGAACGAGTACGGGCATAAAAGCCCAATCGCATATAACATTGACGGTTGACGTGTATTAACGATTAGAAGCACGGGTATTTTCTCTAGAGCGATATTAAATTACTTTTCCTTTACGAATAACGAATACATTCGGGCGTAAGAATCCCTAATGCGAGACGCGGGTATCAAACTTAATAATCATTAACGATTAGCTACGTTTAATTAACGTAAATATCGATCAACGCCAGAACGAGGAACGCTTCGCAGTACTACCGCAGAGTCATCGGAGTCCACTCTAGCGTGACAATCCTTGTAAGCCCACACGGCGCTTCTAGGTCGACTCAGCTCACCACGGTGCCCTGCTTGTCCTAAATCGGCATTTCCGCTGTGCCCTGTAAAGTGCGTTCAAGTGGTGCAGCACTCTATTGCTCTTTAAGTGGTGCGGTACGGTTTTGTGGACCGAGATCGTCTCGCGGAGAACTCGCTCAGTTCCTCGCGGGTTGCGTATTGCCGATCAAATATCGTCAGCGACCGTTCTTACAAAGCGCAATCCCGTTCTAGAAGGGCGATGCGTGGCAATTCCTGGTGCGTACTTCGGATTATCGAACCGAGGCACGTTGGCCGAGTATTTACTAGAAGGCTGACACAGGGCCTTACTCTCCTCCCCCTACAATACCGGCCGAACAGACACGGTTTTTCAGTTTGGCCAGCAAAGGTCGCGATCACGAGAAGCATAGTGTCGATTCGAGGTCGTCTCCCGGGTGCCGGAAGGTTCTTAGAACTCTTGTTGACGCACACGGGTATCGCCAACGCTGCGCAAGAACGTGTTTATCGCAAAACTTTCTCAAATAGGTTAGGGAATTAAAAGACAGTGTCCAATCCAAACAGTACAGTAATTTAATAATTTCAAGTCATATATAAGCTCGGCTAAGTTAATGACCGATAACTAAGTTTTTCTGTTGGTATAAAATGACTGCCTTCGTCGGCTGTTAGTGAACGATTGACTCAGTCGACGATCGAATAGCGAATCTCTGACTTATCTGTTACTAGACGTTTAGATCTGCTAAAGAGGAGCCTAGGTTGGTCCTCTCGGGCGGAGTTTACGAGTTTTCCACATATGTGTACCGTCTATTGGTCTCCGAAGGATTTTTGCGCCGCCTTTTTGCTTTGATTGGCAGGCTGCATTTTTAGAAAAAGCACAGGCCTGCCGGTTGCCAGATTGCCCTGCGTTGACTGTTTTGGGACAGTCGAACGTAAGCGAAAACAATAAGAGCGCATGCGTGCGATTGTCGAGTGAAAGTCGCGTATAATTCGGAGAAGACCAGACGTTTTATTGCCTGAAAAACCTCTAACGCTAAGCAAAGGTAATCAAGAATAAAGCAGGTCAGCTCAGTACCATTCGTCCTTGGCAAAACAAGGTAATAAAACACTGAATTCTCCGCTCAAACTCGCATGCCTCTGTAACGCGGATGCATCTGACCATCGGGCCTTTGAAAGACCCAAACAAACAAAATCGGAGCAGCTCTCGTCGTACCCCTTCGAATTGTCTTAGGTATCCTCGAGCGTCAAGCCTCAATCTAAAGCGTTACGCCTGCCTCTTAACGTCCCTGGTTTCCACGAAACTAGGGGGTAGACGATAGAGGAGGCTGCCTTCTCCCGTTTCGTCGTCGCGAAAGTCAGTCATAAGTAGCGTTTAGACCATTCGTCCCTCGAGGCTCTTCTGGCGACGATGGCCTCCTCGCGGGAGGGATGGCGTGCGGCGCAGAACTTCTGCGAGGAGGTCGTCGCTTCCAAGGAGGCAACTGAGAGAGTATGTGTGCGCGCAGGATGACGCCAGCTGTTTATCGCGGACATCGAGGTTAGCACAAATGAAGTGAAGTCGTGCCTGGAACCGTGCAGCACCCGCACCAGGAGTGCACGTAGGGCCCAACGTGTGCGGACTGCAGGGGGCGGAGATATGGGCCGTGGCGGAAGAGGGGCGGTGGAGGGGCGGATCCGACCCCTCCCCCCTCCAACACTCCGATGAACTGTGGGCCAAGGTAGGATGCGCGGACGGAGGTTGCTCTGGAAGAAATGGCTGCGCTCGTACCCGCAGCATCTTTCTCACTTTACCAGGCCCGCGGAGGATGGCATGGTTGGGTTTTCAGGGGGTCAGAATCCTACACTACCCTGTTCTTGAGTCCTCCTGTGTGAGATCTAGATGCATTACCAGTCGCACCTTTCCCCACCTAAAGAAAAAAGGGAAGTCATAAGTAGCGTTACCGCGACTGTTAGATTCCGGATCTGTCCGGTTATAAGCGAAAGTCATCAGATAGGAGTCATTTTGGGCGAGTAGCAGCTAGAGCTTACTCGCAAATATGTGTATAAAGACTATCACGTATATTTTCTCTTTGAAGCTGCAGCTAATAGGGTCTCGATGTTTAACTTGGGATAACTGGGTTCCGGGAAATCGCGGTTCAATCAACCGTGTTCACGATTAACGCGTAATCGTAATTACTCGGTAGCATTTTGCGTTATAATATCTAAGTCTATTGATCAGTACGTTATCGCGTCAAACGAGACGTTAAACGAATTGCGTCAGCAGGTGCGATATCTCAATCGATTGTAATCCATCTATCTGAATATTCTTGAACAAATTCTTGTTATTGTTTATTTAAATATTTCGCGTCGTCTTTTCGCCCGCTTTAGACCAGCCGCTGTCCGGTGCTCGAAGACCCGAGCTTGTAGTTAGAATATTTCGAGTGTAGCTTCCTCAAGGAAGCACGCTGTCCACTTACAGGATCATCGATATTAGGAAAATAGCTGTACGCAGTAAACTTTCAAAATAAAACAAATACGCTCGATCAAGTGTAACATCCTAGTTTCACTTCAACAACGCCAAAGAAAAACGGAAAGATTCCATGTAGGCGGTCTAGGCTATTGGATTCCTTTTCACCCTCGCAGAAAGAGAAAGCTCGTCCATGACGAATGAAAAATAATGTAACGCGTATCCTCTACTACGTGCCGATCCGCTTTTCCTCCCGACCCTCCTGTCGGCGACTTTTATCGCCGGGGTTGCTTGCCTCATTGCGTTACAGCGTGTAAGGAAGTGGCGAAAACGTATATATCGCGGTCAAACGCGACGCAGCGGTGCTTCATTGAAAAGCAGAGTGGCAATTCCGCAAAGTACAAGGTGGAAAATGAAAAGAGCATTTCATGGACTGGCGCGCTTTTCACGGTGCCTCGTTGTGAATTCTTCAGCGTCTCATTACGGTCGGTTTCCGCGTGAAAGAGCATAACACAAAGTGCCCAACGTGCCAACGGTCTTTAAACGCGCCGGTCTAAAGACCGCTTCAACGATCATTCCGCGCCGAAGTTGTGGCCGGGATGAAAATTGATGCCGCCGGAAGCGCGTTATGAGAGACACATTCTTATCCGATTCCGCGCCAGTGCCATTAAGGCAAATTTCGCGACGCGTTTGTCGGATTTTAATATTTAACGCGTTCCTTGTTGGGCGTGATAAACGTCTCTCACCTTGACGATGACCGAAATTTCAGTCGGGAGTTCCTTATCAGAATCTGTAATTAACTCCCTGAGCGCCGAGTGACTTGTATTTTATAATAATTTTTGGAGCGTCGTTAGTCATACGTCATGATAGCTGCTTGCTTTATGGACGATTGGAAGTTCAATCGTATCTCTCTGCTTTAATATGGTGCTTTTAATATTGGTGTGCGCTGAAGTTTTCAGCAATACATCCTTCATAGTGTTCGAAGAGACATGAACATTGGTTTATAATAAGATTAGAAGTGTAAGTAATGTTTATATTAGAATCTGAAAGTTCAACAACTTTTCTTGTCTACGTATTTCCTTGCCTTCTGCACCGGCCTGAATAAGCGCTGTTTAAGTTTCATTTACTTTAATAATTCGTCAAATGCCTTCCACTCGCTTTCGAGAGATCGTTGCGTTGATATGCACTTAGGATATGCGTATACTATTACCTACTTCTAGTCGGAAGTAAGTATCGTTATCGGAAAAAGAGTTTATTTGCGATTCGTACTGAGCTCTATAGGAATCCTTAACTTCCTTCCGCATCAGCTACTTCTCGAAGAAGAGCAAAAGACTCTCAGGCGAGATTTGTCCCACGAGCCAGCCAAGATAGGAGCCGTCTAACTCGAGACTTTTGCATCCTAATTGGATGATCCAAGTTCAAAAGTTTCTCCGTACCGCTGAGAGACAGAAAGTACCGGTTTGTTGTACCTGCCGAGAGCCCTTCCGGGGGGTTTCGCCGCTCGAGAACTTGGCGATTCTCCTTTTCAGAGGCGGAATAAAATTTCCGATCGACGACTCCACGAATTCCAACCACTCGAGTGGGCTTCCTTCGCTTCTTAGCAACTGGGTGCATATGAAGAAAACGTACGATGCAACATTTGTACAATTCTTAATAGAATTCCTTCGATATGATACGCTATTGTAATTTATAATCGCCATCTTTAATTATATTACAACTTTAGGACGCCAAGGGGTTAGGCCAATGGCACTAAAGTTGTGTAATAATACCACAATTCTAAGAAGCGCACAACGATATTTATTCTTCGTGTACCAAAAAGGCTGAGCTCATGTCCAATATTCAACCTTACTATGTTTCTTCTTCTCAACATGAAACGCAATTAAATACTAACCATGCATAAAGTAGTACATTTTTACTCCAATTTACGTTTTCACTGCTGCGGTGTTATTTCTTTTTATCCGCCTGTATGTCATTTTAATCACGAACATATTATCTATCGACAGCTTTTCCATCGGGGTTCATAAGTCTTTAAAAAATGATCCCAAGTATATTTCGTAACCGTTACGAAATCCTCCTGCGCCTAATGGATTAATGATATGAGTACAAATCCGGAGAGTGTGAAGGCCCGCAAGGGGAAAAAGGAGAATCGTAACCGAATCCATCAAGGTTCGACCTCCGCTTGGATATTCGCGGACATCGTCAGGACGACGAAGGCCGCGGCCATTCGTTCAAGGCGGCTATTTTCCATGCTTATTCCAGTCTTTGCTCGTGATGTCGGCCGTAGCTGCGCATGGGGCTCACATCTGAACTACCGCAATTTGCATAACACACGGATATTTACGGATTTGCCTACGTGCCCCTACTTCCATCGTTATGGGCATGCGCGTTTCTGCTAACGGCAACTCCGAACGGCTTAAATAATTATTAACAATGTACCTAGGCGAAGAGCCATTCTGGATCACGTTATCGTGTTATTGCTTCCATGTGCTGCTGTTTCTACGGACGAAAGTGGTTCGCGACGTGACTCCGGCGCTTCGATTGAAACGACGTGAGATAAGCTAAAGGCTGAAACGAGGTTTGATAGCGCAGCGAAACGTCGATTTTGCGGGCAAATGGGGATATAATCTGAATGCGTCGTGTTTCCCGAGTTGCACGTTGCGCGAATTTGGATGAAAAGTGTGTGCGTGAGGCCTGCAGAAATGCATACTGCGAATAAGGGCCTTGTATTATATTGACATATGACGATTGTTATTGATAAAGATCTTAATTCTATGGTATGAGTATCAGCTGCTTTTTTATTTTTACCACAATCCATGCGTTATTGAATATTCTGTGTAGTGGGTGTTTGCACGGTTTTCTATGTTTTTACAAGGTATATGGATTAAGTAGTAAACTGATTTTGATGGCTTAATTCTAAAAACCTGCAAGATTTGTGTATGTCAGATATTTGCTTTCTTTCCGCACATTTATGGTGTATTGATGGTGTTTAAAGTTCAATTGTACTCAATCAATTAATAATATTGCTTCAATAATCTATAAATGAAGTATAGATCGAAAATTTTCCTCATCCCATAAGTCCCTTATGTCCCGTTTCATTTCACTGCGTCAATAATCCGTTATATCTTCATTGTCTTAAATAATTACACGATTTACAAAGCTAAGGTATTGTGCACTCAATAATTACCCAAATATCTCTTTAAAGGCACACGAAAATTAATTTCTCATTGATCTCAATTATACTTCGATATAGAAACCGCTCTGGTCTTTTGCGTTTATTAAACAGACCGTGTTTGAAATAATCCACTTTCTTACGTTTACAAAATCCATCCTTCGCGCTAGAAGTGACATCATAAATCGCGCGATATACTAAGCGTGTTAAAAAATCCTTTGGGACGAAGTACGCACGCGTTCCGTTCGTTCGATCATAGCTTTCAGGTAACTCATCCTATTATATCGGCGTCAGACCGGGTAAAACTCGCCATTGAAAGGACGCGTGTGTGCGCGCATGTACGTGATTCGCAAATTGCTCGGCCGGATAATTCGCTTTGAGTAGTACGTGTAAATTTATTCGACGAAATGCACCGATGCAGTTTAATGCTCACTCGGATCGGCCTCCACCACGGGACAGGATTTATAACGTAAAATGCATTATCTTCTTAATCCGGCGGGTACGGATATTCAGAATCTTTTTTGCGCGTTTTCCACGGAGTTCCCAGCTTGAACCAGCGCCTCGGTTGTTTCCAACCGAGTATCCTATTTACTATCGAGTATACGGTGCGGTTTATGGTTGCACCGTTTAGAAAGTTCAAGTACCTTTAGTACCTCAAATGCGTTTCAACGTCGACTTACTAATGTCACGTGTGAATCTAAATGGACATTTCTGTTTAGGAAGACGACGCAATCGATACTCTAAGTTTAGGGTTTTTTGAATTATGAATGGATGGATTGAGTAATTAAGAATGGATTTTTTGAATTATGAATGCAACAAGGAGATAAGATTTCTTTGATACTACAAGATAATTAAAGTCTCCTTTCGTTAAAAGAGCGTTAACATGTTTTTTAGAATATGATAGCAGGCTGTTCCGTAACAGCTTTTTCGAGCTCTTATACGATTTCTGACACCTTTAAATCGTTGTCTTAATTTGTTTTAATGCACTTTACTTATATATTCTTGATTGTACCTTTGAATCTATCTCTTCATATACGGCACAGTTACGTTTCATTATTTTCAATCATTGTTTCGTTCAACCATAATTCCGTGCTACACTTGTCCCGAGAAACCCAATATCCACCGCGAATTCGAACGAAAATACGGAATATCCGTCGAGTGGCAATTTCAAGTTTGCCACTCTGAATTTAAGAAGGTCCTCCAGGGATAGTTCATTACGATGCATTATGACTTTCGCAGATACTAACCGGGAATTTCCCGAGACGTCGAATATATTAGACAAGAAAAGCGGGGCAACTTTTTATAATCGCACGGCTCGTAGCTCATTTCTCTTCCGACGGTGGTCCCGCTATATTCACAGGCCAGAGAGAGAAAGAAATACATTCGTGGGAAGGCGTAAAGGCAGGAAGAGAACTGGAAGGAGAAAATCGTTGTATATCATTCGTAGCCGTGCACATCCTCGCTAATTTACATGGTATTAAATATCCCCAAGGTATTATGCTTCCGCGCGCATTTATGCAAAGGAAACTCAGGAATCGGAAAAGCACGTTGTATAAATTATAATGGAGTGATTAGAATTTGATTAGCTAGTCGTTAGGTAAAGAACGTCCGAGTTAAATAATGATGTTGTTCGTAAAAGTCGTAATGGAAAATTGTATCAAAATAATCACTGGTTGAGAACATCAAACTTTAATGTTCTTTTTAATATTCACATAAGACTCGTTTAAAAGATGTGAAGTTAATTTCGCGACCAGCGATAAAGAGCGTATTTTATCTCCGATATCTCAGTAATATATCCACGCCACGGCAATAAAACTGGCATGGAACTAATGAGAAAGTCTATATATACTGAAACACACTATTAAAACTATAAATATGCGCAATCAATGTTGTAGAAATATATATAGATAGATTTTTAATAAAAGCTTGTTGTTATTAAAATCGATTTTGTCTTAATACACGCACGCCGTGTAGATATATTCTATAATAAGCACAAACGTGTATGCTCTTGCGGTCGCAAAACAAGCAGAGCGTGCAAAAATATCGACAAACCGGCAAACATTTGTAGGTAGGTGTTATATATTCAAGCGGATGAATGACATTTTAATCGTGGGCGTAAATATTAATAACCCGGTAATTAACCTGGTGCAAGGATTACTTTGCGCGCACCAATAATTGCGAGTGGCAACGGTGAAGGTAATTATAAAATAAATTATTTATGGAAGGTATTATTTGTTTTAAACCTTGTCAATGGATAGTTGCTTTAAAAGATATCCCCATTTGTGCTCAATTTTATGCTTGAAGTTGATCGAGTAGATTTCGACACTTTTTTTTGACAAGCACAAACTGAATATATAAGCAAATCGATGATATATACGTACAAAAAAATAGTGGGATGTAGTGATTTTATAACAGAACTAAAGAACTTGGAGTTTTTTAATTTCTTCTTTCAAAAGCACTATTATAAATCCTTAAAGACCTACAGAAGAACGCATTAATTATCTGGGCGTCCAATTGTATATATTAAACAAATGATTTACAGCATCAAACTTGAATAGTACAAAAGACAATCCATAAATATAGAGTCGTAAATGCTCCATTACGAATTTAGGACAAGGTACCAAAATTGTGAAATAACACTTAAATATGTTTGGTAATTGGTTGGTAGTTTAAACCTTGCGAAAGATGCTGCCCTCCTGCTCAACCGCATATTGTAAATTTATCCAATTTGCCGAATACTGGCGCGAGACAGGTGCTCTAAATATTGTAACAGAATCCCGGCAATACATTCGTCCGGAGGAGCTCGCGGTTGTGCGCTGTTTCGAGTGTCTGGAAACTTTTAAATTGGGCGATCCCGGCGGATTTGAATTCGAAGTAAGTACCTCGTTTGCACGTTCTCCGGGCCGCGCCAAAGTCTGTGTAACGATTTAGCGATTCCCACGAAACGCCTGAACTTCGCACGGGCTCTCATCGATTGTTTGCACGAGTCCTTAATACATACACCTAATCCCTGATTTCCATGCTGCTCGGGTCGTCTGATTTTTATTCTATAAGCCGTGGAAAAAAAATTCGTGATTTTGTTTCGCAAATTCTTTCGATGGAATTTTAAATCACGTTCGACGAGTTTTTATTTCAACTTGTTACAACGAAGCGGCTTCAATTTATTCCCGATATTTTATATTTCACGTGAGTCAATATTATAGAGCCTTTTTTTTTTTCTTTACATGGAAAATTCTCTCATCAGCAAGTAATTATCGATATTTGCAACATCGAATATTTTATGTGGTTTACACGGTATTTTCACACAAGCAAACCGCGGTGTGAATCGAATATTATGCGTAGCTATTACTTTCGCAGAATGTATCACATTTTTCATTTAATATTTCTCGCAAGCGTTTTTCGCTCAGAAATTTGCAAATTGTTTAGATCTCATATGTTTTGGTACGACATTCACGTGATGTATGTACGTAGAAAGTGTACGTACATTGTTTGAAATAAATACTAACTAACGTGGATCTTTACGAAAGCGCTCTACGTGATATCTTTGAATCTCAGGAGAACTGCTATAAGATTATAAATTTTTCATGCAGCTACAATATCATATATGGAATACGAGACGTGATAAGGATAAATGGAGCTTAGTAGAGCAACAGGTTTTATCGAGTTTAAGCACGAAAGCTTCGTAAATCGGCTCTAATGAAAGGTTTCCTGCTTCTCCGTCCTTGTAAGGAATGACTGTACATAACTATCTGCATTCTTTAAACAAATTTCATCTTTCATATTTACCATACTTATTGTTTAAAAATGTACCAACTGTGTTTTATTTAATGTGTATGGTACTTCTGATTTCTCGCGTCAGTAATTTGTAGCCAGAAACTTGGTTAACCGGTTAACGTCCAGATATGTAACATTACGTTGACCACCCTTAGTGAAAAAAAAACAACATCCGTAATATTTTTATCTTAACACGTATAAATTAATATTTTGCAATCAACGTTTTCTCTGAATTTCAATACTTTAACTATCAATATATTAATTTCTAATTACTTACAGATATACAGTATCTTAATCTTTCTTTCTGTATATGTCGTGCTCTTATAAAACAAAAAAAAGAAAAAAAGATTTGTATACATAATGGATTGTTTGATGACCAAATGACATGATTCTTAATTTACAATAATTTACGAATTTAGATAGAAACAGTAGCTAATTTAGGGCAAAACACATAAACGGAAAGTTATATTAAAGTCACTATGAATATACAAAACTTAGTTATTATATTCGTGTATTTAAAGCAATTTTACAATATTTTTCTTCACCTTGCTTGCACGATCCGATAAAATATTTGACGTGAGATATTCAAATGACGCTTCAAAATGATGCACGATGTTTGAAGGGTCAGGGTGAGGGTTACCAAACTATAAATTCGACTATACACGGAGTGATAAATAAAGTGACCGTGGTAGACCATTGACAGCTAACAGCGGTTTCCCTATTCTCTACATTTATTTTGGTTTCGCAGTTGCGTGCATCAATTTCAACCGGTTCCCTGAGGATCGCCCTCCGTAACTTTACAGCAGTCTCATCGATACGTCCACTCCTGCAGTCTCTTTATGATGCTCCATCGCAAATCGACACCTTGCAGTAGAATTCATAGCATATCAAGACGGCTTGAATCACAGATCGAAGCTCGAGCTCAGAATGTTTCATAAAGCTGTTAAGATAACCTCCAAAGCTTCGTAGTCTCGTGAATTAAAAATATCTGCGATATGTTGAACATGCAGAAGGCTCGGATTTTAAGTTAAGGTCTTGGTAAGAAGGTAAAAGCAGAACACAGAGAATTTACGAGCAAGGGAAAAATGACAGGCGAGCGATATACTGCTTTGCTATACTCTGGATAGCTTCAAAGCGACGGTAACGGTGTTATTCAATATTTTTAAGCGCATCGTATATTTTTATAAGAATCGCTAAGAAAACAATTTCTAAACGTAAGTGTCTACATGGTGCGTCTTATAAAATTCTAGTGTTTTGTATGTTGCATGTTATTCCAAATTCAGATATTGATTCATGATAAATTTAAATTTACTATCAAACAGCAATATTGAAACAGCATCAATTTCAGACGTAACGAATGCAAAAGGCCGATACGATCCGCAGCATACGAAAAAAAAATAAAATTCATATTGCTACATCAAACATACCGTGTTCAATTGATCCTAGTTGGATATCCTTGCAAGACAAACATTTTGTTCAATTAGTGGATTTAGTTTAAGGTGTGCGATTGTAAGAGTGAAATTTTGACGGTCGTTCGTTTAGCGGTCCGTGGAGCAAAAATTTGAGAATTCTTTCTTAGAAGACTCGCAAATTTCCGCTTTAATCCCCTTTTTGCTCACGATCGGTATCAATGTAAATTTTGCTCGTTGAATGGTGGGTTGGGTGAATCTCTGCTCGCGGCAACCTCCTTGTGGTTAAACCTGGGCATTCCGTATTCGTCGCGATCATAGTGTATTCTTAAGATCGCACGAAATAGCAAGTTAATATCTGCGAAAATTTTTAAAATTTACTATTTGTTAAGTACGAATATTATATACAGAGTCAAGGATTACCGAGCAATAATACATTCTTAATGCTCCTATACGCAAATATTATCCGATTTCATCCTTTTCTACGTGAAATAAAATTGAAAATAGGTGTTCGTACTTTGAAAATCACTTCCAATATTTAAGCAGCACTAATTTATGCGAAAGAAATCTCTTTAATAGGCATATTACAAGTTGCCTCCAAGGAAATAGAAATATCTGGAGTTAACTTACACACTTATCTTACTCAACTTTCTATATCCGAATGTCTATCACATTTAAACAAATCTAGATAAAGTCACGTTTAGTTGATCGGCAAATTCCAAATACATAATACTTTGTTGTGTGTTTCACGTATTAATAGCATTGCGAATTATTCTTCTGCGCAAGAGATGATATATGCGTTTCACCAACATTTTTCAGTTCTCATTACCGCCGTAGGAATTTTATTTCCGCGATCTCTATAAATGCGAATAATATTATGTATCTATCCTAACGATAATAGCGTAAGTTTTCGTTTCCTCGAGATTCACTCAAACGGTTGAGATTATCCAGATTCCCGGGTAAAAACCAGAGAGTAGTTTACCTCATCCTTACGAGGAAGGGAAACGTACGACCCCAAGTTCCACTCCTGATTCACGTCGAGAACTTTACGGTTTCCAACTGCTGGAGCCGTAGCTGTATTGGACCATTACGATTTTCCGACTTGTTACGGTTCACCCGAACATTTCAGACTGTCCACGCACCCAGAAAAAACTCAGACAATTCCTCCAACCTTTTGTTTGAGAGATACTTTTTTTTTTTAAAGAAACTACGCTTAAAATGAATGAAGCTATAACAAGGATTTAAATGTGGTCTTGGTGAGACTGAGAGTTAATACTTCTTCTTAAATTCCAAGAGACGAGGTTAATATCGAGAAAAGTGTTTTGGAGGTTTTAAACCATAACTTCGTCAAGTAAGTGTATGAACTGATACATACTTGACAAAGTTATGATTTCCAATCTCCAAAACACATTTGTGAATGTTAATTCGAAAATTTTAGATAACAAAAGTATGTCAAGTTTGATGCGCCACGTTGGAAAAGGGAGTGAATTCTGAGAATTTAACTTCAAGCTTCTCTCGAGAACTGTGGTTTTCTGCTACTTGAAACAGCAGCGCATCGAAGCGTTGTGATTTTTCCTCTCTTCAGGATTCACTCGAACGGCTCAGACTATCCAGGTTCCCATGGAAAGCCCAAGGAGAGTTGGCCTTACCCTTTCCAGGAGGGGAGAATCCCTGGCCCGAAATCCCACCCCTTGCTCGAAAGGTAGAAGGCAGAGACTACTGGTACCCAGTGCGCCTCCGGGGGAGATTTGGACGCGAGAAGGAGGGGGTGGCTTCCTAATCAGCTTACTTCCGTGGCTCGCACCTTTTGTGCCCCTGGCGCACCACCGGATTAAAGCATCGTCGCTGGCGATTATCATATCACGAGAGGCGAAAGAGTAGAGTACGATCGTGGATGGAGCGCATCGCAATAATCTAGGAGGTAGCCACTGTGGCTGCGCACATAGAAGCTCGAAGTTCGGAGAAAAAACCGGGTTCAAATACCACTTGTCGTCTATGCGTAATCTTGCTTGTGGTGTATGCACCACAGGAGTGGTGGTTGTGCAATTAGTAAATTAATAAAGCAGGCAGTGACGGAATATGGAATATGAAATAAACCAGCACCTTAGGTGACTGGGATACATACGCAGATGTATTAACGTGTACACATATTTAGATAATTTCGTAATCTCCACTTTGACAACCTAAGCGTTTATCGCTACATTATCTTCTGGATACTGAAAATAAATAGGGGCGCCCTTGCGGGATTCGTAAATCGTTAGACACGAATGTGGATCAAAGATTCTACTATTCTCATCGATGAAAAACAATGTCTCGCACTTAACAGCGTGTTCACATTTTTAAATACCTAAAAAGTATCCATCGTTAATATATTAGGTTGTCTCAAAAGTTTCTTCTCTTTTATAGGGAAATAATAGGCGCACAATATATTTGTTCCGTATTATTTCATCGAATCATGAATATAACCAGACGACGACCGAAGGATAAAGACTACAACATTTCACAGATTATGCTTCACGTTCGTACGAACATTGCCAGATAAAGCGGCAACGTGCAGATAGCAGAAGACACTTTTCGAACCAATCGCCTTTCATCCAAATACATCTTTTCATAATTCTATAACGAAGCTCGAGGAATAAATTACCAGAGTGAATCGATATATCGTAGAGAAGCAAACGTGCCTATAGTCATTTTCGAGGTTTTCCCTTTATCCATCCCGTCGCTTGCGGAACGATCATTTCCCTGGCAGTGTGATTCGAATCTTAGACCGATCTTCGCTCAGGCACATCGGCCAGGACATATTTTCCGCGGTTTTTCTCAGGATCACGGACTTGGCCATTTCCAGGACCGAGGGAAAATGAGTTTCGAGAGATCCGGAAGGGATCCACTGGTGGGCTGGCCGATCGAAATTTCATTTCGTCGCCGAAGTCGGCGGAGGTGCGCCCGTCTTATACACAGATAGTACCCTTGCACCATGCTGCCGTCTTGCGAGCACGTTCAAAGTTTAATGCATGCGAGAAGGTCGGCTTGTTTGCTCTCGAGAAAATTGCTCCCGTAGAGGCGGGTGTATCGAGGTAAAATGTGATTTCGTAGGTGACCCTGGGGACCCCGCCGGGATCTTCGACGTCGGTCGCATTGTCGAAAAAGCGTTCCGCCTAGATCAGAGACCGGCAGACATCGCGTTAAATTCGCAAGGTCCCGTCGAATATTCCTGGAGGCTGCTCCTACAATTGTAGCGATTCGTAGGTAAGGTTAGCAAAGATCGTCGATCTTTTTCGAACATTGGCTCGGTGGGAAGATTACGTTATCTTTTAAATGGTCAGTCGGGGAAGATAAAGTGTTTGGTTCATAGAATATTTCGGAATAGGACACTGGACTGGATGATTAATATTTCAGAGATATGATTACTTTTCAAAGCTTTTACTTAAAGAGGGTTGCAATTTGTGGTCTGACAATACGGAATGGCGCTCAGAGTGGAAAGTAATAGAATATTGGTCTTTAACGAGATATCTAAATTTGCTAGCTAGGGTAAAACTCGAATTTTTCAGTACAATAGTATACTCTTTTTATTCCATACGATAAAACTCAGATCACAAATTTTCCTGCTCCTTCCACCTTTCTGACTATACATGATTTTCATTCGAGTTTACTCAGCCAGATATACTGTCTTTTTAACAAAGTATATTTGCTCTTACACGTAAATTTTGTATTAAAAACTAGACTGTATGCATATCGAACAATCTCCTCATTCAATACCATTAGCTTTGAAAATTAAATTATCTTAGCTCTCGAATTTTTCTCATCAGACATTCATAGATATCCGATATCTTCATCGATATCCGATAAAATTGGGATAAAACGGCCTTTTACCTTTAAATTTCCTGGATACGCTACTACAGACTTACTCTGCAAGCATCGAGAGTATGATGCATCGGTATCCGTTACCAGATCCGCCGCAGTAACTACGTATTCCTCTTTACTCGTCATCAGTATAAACAGGCGTGTCGCCCTTACAAAGGGTCTTTTCGAGGCACCCCGTTGGCCGCGAGTTACAGCTTCGCTCTATAGTCGACGTTAATTAATGTAACTCGACGAGGAATACGAGCATAATTACTTTGCTCGAGTGGCCGGGACCAAAAGTTTGCTCGTTATCGGGGCTGCACGTAGATACACGTACATGGCGCAAAGGCACATCGATAATCTAGTCTTAACGCTAGGGATTATGATATTATCACCTTGCATGGCACCAACTTGCGCCCGAAGGTCAGCTCCCCAAATAGAATAGCATAGTGGACAGCGAGAACTTCGCTTTATCTTTGCTCACATCCACGTTAACCGCGAAATTCGTCAGCAGTTTGTTAGTTACCGTACATTAACGCTTTGTAATCGATTAAGTTTACCAATGGGTGCACCATTAATTTGGAATTGTAAGAGTAAGGATCGCAGTGAATAGACGTTAGAAACTAGAGGAAGGACAGGTTAGAAACTTTCGGGAAAGATTAAGAAGAACAAATGCATTACTCTGATATAAGGAACCTTGGTTTGTAAACGTCTTCCTCGCAAGTGACGGACAAAAGTTATGTTGGGATACCTAGGAACGTGAAAATAGGAGAACGTACGAATATCCGTATTTTATTTCTCTATACTGACTGTATGTACAGTACATTTACACAAGCTATAATTACTGTATTACAAGAGGTGTTCAAAATGGCGCCCTGCGGCTCTTCGGTTATCTATCCTTATTCCTGATCACCTAAGTACATATGAAAACAAGGAGGCATTTCCGAACCAAGGTTTCTTATATCAGAGTAATGCATTTGTCCTTCTTAATCGTACCTGAAAGTTGCTAAGATCATCACGGAATCACCCTGTATATGTAGGATACGAAAATGCGTAAGCATAGCGATGGTACCAGAGTACCCTGAGACAACGAACCCTTGTCTCCGCGGCACGTGCGTGTGTGTGGGCAGGACGGCTTTACTTTAAGCGCGTTTGACGCGTATACACGTCCGACCAAATCTCTATTGCGGTGCGGTTGACGTTGATACTAATTTTATCATTAACAATAAAAACTCGAAATTTAAATCAAATGGAATAAGTATATTATTTGGTGGTGTATTTCCTTTATATTATAAATACATCTGCTATGTATTTTATATAGAGGGTGATGGGAAACTTGCGACCCGAAACCAATTACATACGTAAGCCGTGACTTGGCTTATTATGTATAAAATATATATATTGTGTTACGTATATATTACGTAATAAAAGTAATGAAACACTAAATCAACTGAACTTTTACTAAAATGTGTTGAGGGTATTTTGAAAAAAAACCATACCAAAATCAATTAAAATTCTTAAAAATATTTCCTTTCTTTAACTTTTCTTGTTTCTGTATTTTATTGTGTTTTGATCATTTTTAAATTTATAATACCAATAACTTTTTCAGAAATTAATTGTTAATTTTTTATCCTTCCTTGTTTTGCGTAAAATTTATAATAGGGCCATTTGTCCTGCGTTCGACGCGTATACTCGTCGTTGCTTGATTTTAATTCCGCACTCTGTGGAGGATTTTTAAAATTAAATTCCGCACTTAACTGGGTAAGCTAGACTACACAGACGGCCGATAGTGCGTCGCGGGCTGTTGCTAGCCCAAAAAGGCCCAGTGTGCGTACGTGACCGAGAGCCGAGCGATATCGTTAGCGTATAGGAGGCCGTGAGGCGAGAAGAATCGAGAGCGAGTTAGACTTTTACAGCGTTATTGAATCTGTTAGTTTTAAGCCGGTTCAGAGTATCGCAGTATTATCGTGTTTCTTTGTTTTATTAAACATATTATACAAACAGAGTGTCGCATAATTTACCAAACCACCTGTCAAACCTCCTTGAATAAAAATAGATCCCGCATATACAAGGCGCATAGGAATTTTAAGTGTCCTAGGCCCTCCTACGTATGAAAATTCGTGTGTGTGTGTCTGTGTATGAAAAAATGCGGGACGAGGACACTGTCTAAGGCACTGCGAGGACAATCGAATTTGCACAGTTTAGTTTCAGAAGTTCAGGAAGAAGAGCCGAGTTTAAGCCACCATTTATGTTACGAAAAATTGACTGTTTTCCCTAATTGCTCCTGTAATACGCCACTACTTGTTGTTTTATATTTCCCAGTTCTTATAGAGTAATTCTTGGAAGAGGAACACTTCGCGTATAGATAAATTAAAACAAATGTATAGAAGTTTGATAACTAAACTAATGTAGCCGAATGTCTGATCGCGAACATTCCGCGTGACTCATAAATGTCTCCACAGTGTGAGCTCAAAGTAATTAATCAGAAAAATATATAAATACTTATAAACCGACTCAACAGAAACATCATTATACAAGGGTGATAATATTGGTAATGGTGCAAGAATGTGTCGATCGTGAAAGACCAAATCAATCTAGTATGCCCGATAGATACGGTTACTCGCGAGGGGCATTGCACGAACGATATGAATCTAAGGATATACCTATGAAATCGTACATGATTAGGAGGTTGAATTATGTTCAACGGCGTTTGGCAAAACATTTCCTCTACGTCCAGCCACGTTACATCAAGAGCAGATGTACGCTACGGTATTTCCAACGTATGATGTATCTCAGTTACGCGACGGCTGCATCGCGGCCCATCGTAATTTCTCATAGTCCTAAAGTTTGAAGTTTCTAGGCCTGTTTGCCCGGGAAATGGATATTTGTTGTACGTGGCAACTTCGTAGGCGCGGTAGTAGCACAGTTTTAAAACACGGCCAAACAAAGTCCTGTATATTTCATGCGCATGACATTAATACACGGTCCTGCAAATGTAGGATATACATATAAATTTGTCGTCACTGCGAAAAGCCACGGTTCAGCTTAATTTATTGTTTCTCGAATCCAGTTGTTACTTTTTCAGAACAGCATTGCGACATGTGCGTCCCTCGGATGAACCGAAATGTTCGTAGAACGTCCCAAAAGTTCCTTTAGTTTTATCAGGAAATAACAGATGCAGAATATTTTTTATTTTATATTACTTCATCGAAGTACGTATACAGTTAGAGAACGACCGATGACAAAGACCACATTTGACAGATTAGGTTTCACGTTTATATAAACATTGTGAGGCAAAACAGCTCTGCGCAGCTAGCGAAATATACTTTTAGATCGATCTAATAGAAAAGTATTAGCGTTTTTCCACATAAATCTCCGATGAAAAAAAACCGCGAAATGTTACAAATTGTCACACATTATCGCGTAACTTCCTGACAGTGAGTGAACAAACTTGTATGCTTATATATTGTAGTAGAATAATGGAACACCCAACGACAGTGTCAAGCTGAATATATTTATCCTTCAGCCCACCCTCACCCCTCCATTCTACAGTAGTCTCCATTGCTACACGACTGGAGAGACGTTCGAACGCCTTTCAGCACGAAACAAAGTCACGTATCGGGAAACTTTATCCGGCATTTTCCATTATTTCTTTCCACGGGAAACAAACATACTTTTCACGATTCTGCGTTTCGTGTCGCCAAAAATCGGCCATGATCTGAATCGAGCGTGCATTGCACAATCGGAGCTGCGCTGCGTGGCGCCGAGGAAAGTTGAAGCCGCGCAAACACACGAGGAGGGCCAGTGCACACGGCGGTGTTTGACGACGGCCGGATGTACGAGGGTAGCAGACCACATCACTCGTCGGCCCGGCCGGATGTTCCGACATTGAAATACACGGGAACACGCGCTCGTTTACGTCGGTCGCTAACCCCTGCGATCGCTTAACTTCGCACATCCCAACGCCGATGGCCGTTGTCGCGATGTACCTGATTTTTTTTTTTTTTTTCATGAACGTGCTCAGGCGGTTCTATGAATAAGTGTAAATCTAAACAGAACAAAAATGTATTAAAAAATACATGCGTAAAGTGTAAAGTATAAAGAGCGAGACCGAGAACGTGAGAGAGATAGATAGAGAGAGAGAGAGAGAGAGAGAGAGAGAGAGAGAGAGAGAGAGAGAGAGAGAGAGAGAGAGAGTTTTGCAACTTTCGTGCACAATTATTGTTGAGAATGTAGCTGGTTGAAGAAGAAGGTTTCGGGTAAAGCCTACCCAATTTCGCCAGAAGTATTATTTATTTATTTCAGAAGGATTTTATTAGATTGTTTTATAAGATTTCTTTACCTTCCCCTTTTCTGAAATAGGGTAAATTTTACTTGGTTCGTCTTTTGAAATGGGATATAGTCTGATAAGTAATTGTGTATTATTGGCGGTTTGTAAGAGGATGTAGAAGATTACGGTGTACAAAAAAAGAAATAGTTTCCTATCGAGAAATTAGGAGTTTTGGGAGTATAACGCAAGGAAATAGAGTAGTGTTGAAGCCCGCACAAGCGCTTTCCACAATAATATGCAGTTTATGGTACTCGATAGGGTAACACCGATGTGAAAACATCGTTTACTTCAGAGACCAACAATGACAATTTTCGAGACTTCTGCATGATTGTGTGGCAATTTGAAAATAGTACGGCGGGAGAATCAATATATGTTTTAAGAAGTACAAGTGCGTGCGACAGGAAGAAGAGTGTTTGAGCTATAAGTTTTCGTTTTGGAAGACACATGGTTTTGAGTAACACACGTGGACGATGGTTGTGTGAATGTGTATGAATGACAAAGGGTGCGTGCAGAGACCTTAAGAAAGAAGGGCGTAGCACGGAAGAGAACAGAGAGTCACAGAGAACAGAGTAGAAGCTCAGAGAGAGGGCAACAGAAAGTCACAGAGTTGCAGAGCAGAGTACATAGTCAAAATCAGAGTCAGAATAAAAAGCTATAACATAAAATAGGATTAAATGATTTGTATCGTAATAATAGCAAGTACCTCAACTTATCGATAAAGATCATTGTCGAAAAAATACTCGAACCCAAGATATAGCATTTTCTGGTATTCCCCAGCTCCATACTTATATCAAATTTTGTACTCGAGGTTTCCTCAATTATTGAGCTAATCATTGGAAATATACCAAGGCGCGGCGGTACACGTCATGCATCATGCGACTCTGATTAAATTGCTGCGAAGGCATAAAGCCGTCGACGATAAGGATCTCACGGTGGTCAGACGATTTTTCTCTTTATCGCTCCCCCTGCACGATTACCAATGAAAGACAAGCTGCGAGCGACATGGAGCAAAGAAGTCAAACATGATCGAAATAGATAAAAGGTTCAATAGAAAGAAGATACGTCCATCGCGACACTATTATCACCGGTAAGATTCGAGCATTAATACTATTTTGAGTTTGTTTATAAAACTATCTATCCGATAATCGTTCATTGCCTTAGAACTCCTCGTTAACCTTGCCCTCCTTTCGGGTTTTACGACTTGGGATCTTCTCTGTAGGGGTGGATTTACTACTCCGCAGCCTAAAGCCCCATATAACCATCCGCTATCGAATCAGGTTAAATGATTTCGAGCAAGACAAAATGTATTACTCTTAATTTTCAGTTTTTTTTTTTTATAAAAATCGAATGCAATGGTTACTTTTAGTTCTCAAACTTAATTTTGTGACTAATTTTCTTCTCATTTCCAGAATTATTTCGTGGGATTGAAATTTTTGATATTCGAATGTTACATTCATTAAAGCTTGATAATAAAATACATTTAACCCAAAGACCCATATTTATTTTAAGAGCTAGGTACTTGTCTCGAAAGGACTTCAAGCACCGCGTGACGCTAAAATTTCTTTCTACTTATACCAATATATACAATATTACGTATATTTTTACATTTCACTTTTTATTCAAAACGTTTCAAAATTTCAAAATTTTTTATTCAAACAATTACATTTCAAAATTTCATTCGAAACGACAGTTACTAAATTTCCAATGTGATGGACGATACATACAATTCTATCGAGAAAACACATCCAACCTTATTAAAATATGAATCATCTTGTCGAAGGTTATAATGATCTTTTATTAAACACTAAATTTCTCTTACCGATTTCATAATTTTTCTTTAACCCAATCCAGTGTAACCGTAACTATCAGCATGAATTTTAGTTTACATTGATATGGTCCTAACCTTAGGCACAAATCGTCCGTACACTATATCATTAACACGATCGAATAAATATGCCTTACACAATTTATTGCTCAATACAAGACAATTCAAATCTTCCAAGATTATTAACCAACACTTCAGCAAAAAAAAAAAAAGAATTATACTATAAATCCTTCCATTAGAGCAATCTCGAAATAGACATTCCTTTCCATCTTTCAGCCACGTGCCTTCCTCGAAGAGACCCTAGGTACCGCATTCCGTCAGAGCTCGTACCACCAGATCGCCGCCCTTCTCCATCTCCAGGGTATTTTATCGCGTCACCAGCAATAAGGTCTACCCGTGTAAGAAGCCAGCAAGGTGTCCCGCGATATGTGACCGAGCAGCAAGGAGGGGAACCAGGGGCAAGGAAGGTGTGCCAAGATATAGACCAAAGTCGGGCAGGGGAAGAGACGGGAACACGAGCGAACACAGAATCCAATCGCAATAGAGTTAAGTGTTCGAGAATAAAACCCAGGCGAGCCACGACCTCGATTACTCGCCGAGGATTTGTTACGGCCACCTTTCGCACCTCCTTTCTCCTTCGATTCCGCGGAATCGCCTTGGAGTCTTTCCTCGTTTCGGGGGTCCTCTTGAAAACCGAACGGTACACGCCGCCTAACGCCGGACTACCTCCCCGCTTTTCTCCTTCCTCCGACCGTTTGGCTCCTTTTTCACCATCAAACGGTGGAGATTTCCGATTGGACGAATTCAGTCGGTCACCGATCCTCCGTGGCCGTTATCAGATTACGGGCCGTTAAACCATTCGGCCGATGCCTTGCTTTTTCCCACCGCAGAGTATTTCTGCAGCGTGATTCACGAATGTCGTGAGTGAATTCGGGATGGTCTAGCACTCCTTCGAGTATCGAATATCGTGGGCATGGTTGTGTTTGCACGCTCTACTGGGTTTATCCTGATCTTTGAGCAACGTGTAGTCGAGTTGTTTTTATGAAGAAGAATTCCTGACACCTGATGCGTGCAGGGCGCATGCGCGTGATATGTGACTCGTTGACTTTCGGGAAGTGTCACGGGTTTATACGCATTCAAGTTGGTTTTGAGGTTATAAAGGCTCGACGAGATTTTTCTCTTCGGAGCGTTGATATTTTCATCGTGTGTCCGTGTAATTTATTTTAGAGTTTGAGGACGTGGGTTACGGTAAGGTGACTAAACGGGAAAACGAAGTATTGGCACACGTAAGATAAGAAAAGACGATATCTTGTACGTTTATGCATTGTATTTCTTGAACAAAGTTGACGTTTTTCTGTCGATCTTAATCAAGATCATGTCTTGGGTATCGTTATATCTTGACGAGCTTATAGAGGATGCAGTGATATATTTCATTTCCTTTTGAAAGTTTTATCGTCAACCTTTTGTAATGATTGATTTTGAAATCATTTAATTACCAGAGAAATTAATTTTTCTTGCAATTCATTGAATCGCTCATGGCGACGATTTGGTTCTGTCGGAAGGAGAAGAATTTGATCGAACCACAGAGTTACTAGGAGATATCTTTGGCAACGTGTATAAAATGAGTATGACTAAGGCCGTTAATGAAAGTTTTGTTGTGTCTGATATCCCTCTTTTCACGATAACGATCGATAAGCGATTAAATATCAGTATCGAAATTCGTACTTGCAATTAAAGCACACGCACGTGCGCCAGATTTTTACTTTGACATGCACTACTGATACGTGTAGCTACATTTGTGCATTAGTCAAATTCATGGTTAAATTACTGACTTGTTCAGTATAATTTGTAATCTTTAAAGATGCCTTACCTAGCGCTCAGAATTATGTATAAAATAAATACGTATAAAGAATTATATAAAACAGTATATGTTGTTTGGATATGTGCAACAAAATATTTATGGTTGTTAGACAAAAGCTTCTACACTTCCTAACGTATCCACAGTAAAACTGATATGAAAATGTTTCACCATCCCAAATAAAATACCGTGGTTCGTCCAACAATATTTAAAGCCCTCTCTAGAGTCCAAGCATTTTTTTCGTGTAGTAACTCTTTTATCAAAACTTTCAATTTTCAATAACCTCAAAGGCATATAAGAAAAATTGATTCCTCGCATATTTCATCTTAAAATGAAAGTAAAAATTAAAGAAAAATTGCAATTTATGTAGGACGACATTATTCAAAACTCTGCATCGTCCTCTCCGGTTTCTCCCGAGGCTCAGATTTTAGAGAAGGACGCGCCGATGTTAACTCGAGGGAGAAGATCCGGTATCGGAATTTCCACAGGAAATCTTATTCGGCGGTGAACCGTCTTAACGCAACTGCGAACACATTTCCTTAGTTGGTTCTTCTCGTTTCGTCGGGAAAATCTACAGGACCGTTGCGCCTGTAACGATGGTACCGGCATGGCAGGTTGTTACCACCACGTGCTGCCATAATATCGGAACAAAAGTTTGCCTGGCCAGCGGGAGAAAATAATTTGATACGACTCGCAACTTCGGTCCAGGCGGAACTTTGCAGGAGCCGGAAATCCTTCGGAGAACAATTATAGCGCCGATATCGCCGTTACGGCCCATTAGACCTCGGCTTCCTCCAACAAAGACAATGGGCGACACGCGCATCCACGATTTCTTCCATTGAGTACAAGATGAGATCTGTGAATCCCGGATATTTAGCCGAAGGAAGTCTTGATAAAATTGGACGGTAAAAGCAGTGGCCGAATCGCTTTAGTGCTATCGTGGAGAAACATAAACGAAATGAAGATCGAGTTTTTTTGTATAGTAAATACGGATAATTATTTGTTGCATTTTTCCAGGTTTTATAGTGTTGCTTCCGATGTTAATATCCGATTTAATTCGTTTAACTTTGATCTTGGTATATATTAAAATAAAAGTAATTTTAATTAAATTCCAGAATTAATAGTAAAAGTAATATTACATTTTTCGGTATAATAAAACCCAACATTAATATGTATTGCACTAGCGACGCTTTATGTGTTTATTTTTAAGTATATAATATAAAGTATTCTGTTGAAAACTGGACTCTTTCATTTTCTCAATAAAGACTGAAGCAAGGTAGAACGTTATCAGCAATTATTTACAAAGTACTGACCTCATCTATTTCGATAAACTGTAAATATAATATCAATGTAAATATTCTAGACTACCATTATCTGTATACGTTACTCTCGCTCGGTTTCTGAGATATTATCGTCACTTTCTATTATAACCTGTCTATTTTAAGATAGAACCATGTGGCTATTGCTACTACCGTCTCTTTCTTCTTTATTATTTATACCAACCTTCATTTAACGCTGCCCTATGAAATACAATTAATCTTCCCCTATACCATACTACGTTTGCCATAAATTAAATAATCCATCCAGCAATATTTCTCCTTTCACTCTTCAGTGTCAGCTAGAAATGGAAAGAAAAGATATCTTCAGGAATCAAAGGCTCGTACAAATTTTGCGTCTGCAAGAATTCTCTCCTGTAATTACCCATATTCCTTTTCCGTGCCCTGAGAGGAGAAATTTCTGCGCAAAGGGTCAACGCTGTTACGCTAAGAGTATCGTGTACCGGTAAGGGGAGAAAAAAAATCGTCGTATTCCCGAGGAAAGCGGAGCAAACCTCGACTAGCATAACCGCCCTGGCCCGAGATTCACGAGCGCCCTTCTCCCTCTCTATCCCGAGAAAATAAATCCCGCGGCCTTATCCGTTGGCATCGATTGCCAGCGGCTATAAATATCCACAGTCACATTTCCCAGGTGTGCAGAAATTTCAGAACGCCGATGGCTATCTACGATCGCCAGGTGCGATCTTATTTTTTCTACCGACTACGCGCGTCTACTTTGACCCGGGGGGGGGGCGGGGAAGTAAGGACATTGAGCCGGCCGCTAAGATAATGTCCATCGTGATAAAACGGGACGGTCGCGATGATTATCGCAGCCGCGCAGTTGTCACACGAGATAAACGCAACTTGAAGGATGCGCCTTCGTACACATCGCGGCCCCAGGAGGAAACGGTGCGATAGAATTGATCGTGATTCGTGCCAAGAATGGTGCTGACACTACTTGTAAATTGTGTTTTATGTCGTGACTATGTGGCCGGGCTATGCGTTTATTATTCTGTTTATTTACGATTTGGATATGGTTGCTGTGATTATTGAGCTTAACTCCTAAAATGTTGATCCATCTATCGTTTGTAATGCGCAAATATCTTGAAATTTTATATCAGTTTTTAATATAGCACTACGATGTTCTTCTAAAAGTTATAAATAGAAGAATGGAATTGATCTTCATTTATCGTTTTATGTTTTCGCTTTCGGCAAAAGCAAAGATCATGAGTAAAAATCATCGATTATTGATTACAGCGATTTTATATTTGTACAGATACTTTATTATAGTTCCGTAACCTCACGGTACTCTCAAAGTAACTTTCCATCTGCCCGATTTCTCCCATATTAGCCATTCCGCCTCGCCAGATTTCTAGACTATCGTAAATCAACAAACATCGCTGGTCTTCAATTAAGTCATTGCCCACATCCAACTTCTTTATTCCCTTTCAGATCGTAAGATTACGCCGAAGGAGAGATTAAAGCGTGGTTGAAGTACCAGAATCTAAAAGAAATATTGATTATCGACGTTTAATGAATCACGAGTGTTCTACGTGACAGGAAAAGTTCGGCCGGCCGCGAAGCCGCCGAATGATGTAAAAGTACGGCCTGGCCGTAAATCTTTTTGTTCTTCTTCTTGGCAGAAGTCGGAGGGGGCGCGGAGGGGCTAACGTAATATCATTTAGAATTCATATTACGAGGCACGTCCTTAACCTCCGCCTCTTGGCCCGGCACACTCGCCCGGAGTTTCGTTCCCGCGCTCACGACGCCGGAGGACGGGAGGAAGGAGCGTAAAATTGCGTTAAACCTTTTGCAAGAGCCGTGCTCCACGGGGAAGCGGCCAGAAAGGGTAGGGGGTTGCGTTCCATATTGAGTGGAAAAGTTAAGAGATCGCGGAGACGATTTCTCCCCGCGCCACGGCTCGCTCTTTCTTCCTCCTCCCTTTCTCTCACTATTTCTCTCTCCCTCTCCCTCTCTCTCTTTACTGATCTCTAATTCTGTCACCTATTCTCTTAGAGTATAAATGTTCGCTTCTTCTTTCACGTCTTTTGCTCTTTCTCTTTGTGGTTATTTGCATCGGTTCTTACTGCGCGTCACGAATCTTTATTATGTACCTTCCTTCTCTTATGCCTGTTCTTTTTATAGTATTTAACTTCCGTCCTTCTCTGCGTGGCTTGCTCCTCCGTTTTTGTTTATTATCATTCATTTTTTCCGCACATCACGGATATTCATTTTTATTCCATCTTTACCTCACTTCTCGTCTCGTTTTCACGTCCCAGACCCGTCTCAGACTGTCAGTTACTCGGACTATCTATCCCTCATTATCGTCCTCTTCGCCTACCCCTGGCTGCCTCTCTCGGTTCCTCTTTGGCACAACCCTTATTCTCTGCCACACTTTTATTCTACCAATTTTCTACGCTTTGTCTCGCTTTCACTGTATTCGTCTCTTCTTGCTACGTGCTTTTCCTCGCGCGTATTTTTAACATTAACCAGATTCGCACTTGATTCCACTCGGTCATTACCCCCTCCCTCCGTCGTTGTTCGTATCCCTTTGTTCTTCCTGCCGATTCCCTTTCCACCTCAGTCTCCTCTTGACCCAACATTACGGCGCGCCAATGGGGAGTTCCGAGGCTTATTAAATTGTAACAATTTTAATTAGAAGTGCTCACTGTCGGCCAGCCCTCGCCTCCTCGTTTTCCACCCTCTTGCGTTGCTCAGCACCAGCTCTTTCTTCCTTCTCCTTTCAATACCAGCGATCCCCCCCCCCCCCTCTCTTTCTCTATCAGTGTCTTCCGCGGAATCAAACGTTAGGACGCGATGGCCAGGATGCCCCTTACTTTCCTTTTAAAAGTTAGCAACACCTGCTCAAACATCGTCTGTTCTTATTTATCGAATAGCCACGAGTGCCCCGAGCCATTTGCAGCACGTGTTACACTTTGGCTATCTCGTTTGATCGGCTAAACTTTTGACGCATTAACGAAATTCCATCGGCGATACTCTGGGCGTTTTGCAGTATCAATGCTGATACATGTATTGTATTAATACTAGGCTGATATTTTAGGTGTTTTGCGAACAAAAATCAAGTAAACGTGCGCTAAGGAAGAAAGCCTAGTCGAATTGGAGATCTGGATTAATGTGTTTCTATCGAAGACAGAAATTAGGAATAAAAGAGGGATAAGTTAGGTTTTAATAAAAGAAGCTTTGGTATTAAAGGATAACTGTTTGTTTTAGCTGTATGATAGTATGTGCTTGTAAAATAAAAATAAAATGCATTTTTATGTTTAGGATTGTATCGAGCATGATCATAATTTGCATGATGTATTGATTGTTTTTCCAAGATTTTGCATTTTCTATATAATTTTGTTACCAAGATACAGAAAGCTGCACATTTTTTATAATAGCAACACGTACAATATTAACAGTTAAAATAAATATTTTTCACGGAAATATATACTAAATGCATCGGAAATAGAACTATGGCTCGAGTTTTATAAAACGCTCATATATTTTAACTTAAAGCTCTTCAAATTTTAAATATATTTTAACTATAAAATGCACATATTTTATATATTTAACTTTAGCATTCAACCTGTTAGATTTTTAATATTCATCATGACACTATGGCTGTCACTAGCAATTATCTGCACTGTCAACACATTTAAATCCACAATTGTTAGCAAACACAGCAAAATAAAGGATCTCTATCGAAGTACTGAATCACAGCCAAATTATTATTTATACATAATATGCGAAATACGTATATATGCGGTCTATTTCCGCAAAATATGTATATATTATATGTTTAAATGTGTAGACGCTGTCAGATCTAGAATTATCCTGCTCGATGTTTGGAGCCGTCAATCGTTTTTCATTGATTAGTATATGTCAAGTGCCGCTCCGGGCTAATGCATGTATAGAATAAAACATGTTATAGATAAAGCGTTGCTTTTATTAAGATAAGCCTCGTTCCACCAGGTGTTCTTAGGACAACTTGTGACATTATACCAAGATTCTATGACGTAAAGTCGACTGCAAGTATATTTTTAATATTACATCACTGGATTCAAACACGATATTGATCTGCACATCGTAACAATCAAATCTCTACGTCTTCGATGCCATCGGACTTTATACATCGTCGTTAAGATGTATCGATGCCTTTGCACGTCTACCCCAAATCGCGCACTTGAAGTATTCGAGTAATCTTATCTCAATTCTCGATAAAACAGCCGAATTTTGTACGTATATAAGTCAAATTCAGATGTTGCTTGACATCAGTTTTGAGAACTACCTCGAAAACTAGACACAAGCCACACGGTGAGTAACAAATGGAGTTCATAAATGTGCCGGAACCCGCGTTAAAATTGTTACTGTATTCTCTTGCTTTAGCTGGAAACAATTTTTTGAAAGAAATTACGAGTATTCTAATCACAGTTACTGGTAGCGTTTACAATATTCCATATTGATTCAAATAAAACGAATTATCAAAAACAGTCAGATCTAAGTTTAATTATAGACATTTTCAAAAAATGGTAATAAAGATAATATAAGACATAGTTATATTCCTCGAAGAAACAGAATAATAATTATTTAAAGATATTAATTGATATTCGGTCATCATGTATGAGTAGCCTTTTAAATAAACTACTAATTTTTTAATTTAGAAACAATGATATAAACAATCATCCAAAATACCGATAATAGTAGACTATATCTTCTCAAAAACATCAATCTGCACTTTAGTTCTATTCAGATGTATCGCTCAATGTACGTTAATCAATGTCCTTCTTATAAAGTGTTGTTCTTAGACATCTTGCCCGGTTCAATTGGTAATATTTGATGCTGTGGTCATAACGAGCAGTAATATAAATATTACTAATTAATATAAGTATTATAATAATGTAATATTATATTCCTGCTCGTTATGACCACAGCATTAAATATTATAATATCCTTCTTATTTTAATAAAACAGAGAATATCTTTCTTTCGGTCAGACGCTACTGTTCAGAATAAATAGCTACTAACTTCATTTAGCTCGAAGGCCGCCCGAAAAACATTTTTTGTCGTTTCAACTTCACTTGACAATAATTACACATATATATTCCTCAAAACCTTAGTTTCATATTCAACCGATTTACTTCATCCAAGCGGTTATTCAGAGAATAAGGTGTTCAACAAAGGATAAAAGAATCAATGATGATTTTACCGACAATTCCGTCCACAGATGAAATTCGCTTTCGCACTTCTGGCTGTCCTGGCCGTGGCCACGCCACTGAACGCTGCCAAAATCCCCAATGTTGGCAAGGGAGAGCTCGCTAAGGAGCTCCAGGACTTCCTGGACCTGATACCCGTCGACGACGTCGTGGTAGTCGTCCTGGAATACCTGGCCGAGGATGAGGAATTCCAAAACGCCGTTGAGTACCTCCAGTCCGTCGAATTCCAGCAGCTCGCCAGGGACGTCGAGGCCCTGCCCGAGATCAAGGAGCTGATGAACTACATCCAAAAGGCCGGAGTCGACATCTACTTCCTCGTAAACGAGCTGAACAAGTTCATCGGAATCGAGGAGATCACCCCGCCCCAGATGGCCCTCTTCGCCACCTTGAAAATCACCGGAGGAATCCGCGGTTTCGTTGACGACGTCAAGGCCCTCCTTCCCCTCGACAAGCTCGAGGAACTCTACAACTACAAGCTGAAGAATTCCAAGGTCTTCGCCAACTTCATTGCCCAGCTCCAATCCCCCGAGTTCCAGAAGATCGTCGACACCGTCTACGCAAACCCCAACTTCCAGAACCTTTTGAGCAAGGCTAAGGCCGCCGGCATCGACCTCGCGCTCATCAAGGATCTCCTCTACACCATCCTCGGCATCAAGGTCCCCACCAAGCCTGCCGCTTTCTTCTGAGCTGACGACCCATCGTCACGAATCGCCCGTGAAACTGCCAGCCAGCATCGAGGTGCCCCTCGGCGCTTCTATGCGAATCGCACAAATTACAAACCTGCAACTGCCGATGTACTATTTTTAACATAATAAAAATTGACATTTATATAACATTGATTCGCCTCGATTGTTCCCTCGAGCTGCTTTTCCTTGGCATATGAATATCTCAGTGGATTTACGGTCTGAACGGATTTCGACCGATTTGAGTCGAGCGTGCATGCACTGCCATTATCGAGTGTTACGTGTGCATGAATTACTCACGAAACTACCTGTCGAGGCTAAGGTGCTCCCCGACACATTTGCGCGGATTCTACAAATTTCGCGCACGCAACGGGCAATGCGTTTCTAGAATGATAAATATTGAGATTCGTATTGCGTTCTCTGTAGATCGGTGTTTGTTTGCTCTATTATCTCGCGGTGTATAAGCGTTCTAATGAGTTTCGGATCTAAATACAGCTAAGCAGATTTAAGTTAAGCGTCCATTGACATCGAGTATCAAGTATGACACGTGTATGATATAACCGATAGTCGTGTCGGATTTAAATGAGGTAACTCCATATCCTTGTGTTATGAAATAGTATAATTGAACTGATACAAAAGGAAGCTATGACAATCTTGGTTGGATCTAATATCGTAGAATGATTTGGATCGTGAAAGTAAAAGCGGACCAAGTGTTTGTGCCTATCTGAGGCTCTCCAACGTTAATATTACATAACGTATAATAATGCTGAAGATTATTTACTTAATATATAGCAATATACTATCAACAATTACCGAATAAGGTTCAAAAATGTAAAAAAAAAGAAAATTTTTGATACAAGTACAACTGATAGATGATTATTGCTATATATGATACATAGGTGAGATCAGAACATGTTTTTTTTTGTATTAATACGCTTTCTGATCTTATTATTCCGTAGTAATGAACTATGGCAATCATTTTTTATAGAAGTTATGTGTAATTCATTCAGAATGGCAAAAGAACTACTTGAAAAGCATGGTAATTATATTTTTATATAGTCTTTATGTAGAGCGATTACGCGTCCCTTAGCTTTGATTATCTAACGGGTTAAATGTTTAAGGATTCAGAGAATTTGGTTATCACTAATGGTTCGACAAAAGTAATAAAAAAAACGCAATCTGTCGTTTGGCTTTTATAATCATATTTTGCTTATCTTCTTCCTTCACTCCTTTACCATATTTCCACAAATTAACTTGCACGCTGAATCCTACATATATTTGCTATCTTTCCTTCAAATTACCCTTCAAACATGAAAGGTACTATAATATTCCTAAAAAAAAAAAACGCAAAAGGAAAATTAGATTTTACTCAACAGCACACAAACTAATATGGAGATAGAATAAATCGTACTTAAAATTGGCTAACGGCTTTAATATGTTTGACCACGAGGTTAGAAGCACTTATCAGCTATAGTAGCCATAATATTGTATAAACAAATAAATTACAAATGATAATATCGATAAACTTAATGTTATTATAATTTAGAAGATTAAATACTACGCCCTCTGCGTTATCTTGGAATTTCGTGCCGATTGCGGAATGGTGATTTTATTGTTTTCAACGACAATAGCATCTCCATAATAATGCAGGCACGTGGTCTGAATTTCAAATTTCTGGAAATCATTAATTCCCTACTAATGTATTCGATAATCGACATTTAACTTTCGACCATATTCCATTATGATACATAATTTCTCTACAAGTTCATAACTCCCGGACTTATTAAGTATTCATTCCCAATCGCAGCAGTCGTTAGATCCCTACCCGGAAACTTGCAGGTGTCATGGACTTTAATCTCTGAGGCTTAGAATTAGTGATCGATCGATCGTATTTTCTCGAAATCACACTCGCCAAATCTGCGAAATCTTATCGGGTAGCGCAAGCGATTGCTTCCACCACCGGGCTGCTGGAATCACTAATATGGATATAAAAATGCGCGATGATGATTTTGTGCCAGTAACGACTCAATATTAGGATCAATAGGGTGAGCGCTTTGATGCAATATTATACATTTCTCATTCCTATTCATTGTGTAAATCTAATTGAACATTACTTTTGACATCAGAAACATCGAGGGTGTTGTTTCTCTTTAGAAACATTTTTGTCAGACTTTGAGGATCGTCTCCTTCCGAGATTATTTTCTATGATAAATGTATTACTGTTTTCATAGATATATAGTTAGCATATTCATTTAAAACCTTCGTTATTAATCGTACATGAGCATTCCTGATCGTTGCAATTAACTCGATGTAGGCACGATTTATCGTAATAGTATTACTCAATAATCATTCGAGGTCTCGCGTCATTCGGAAGCAATACAAAAATGATCGATTAAATCTTTCGGTTCTCACTATTTCGCATACAAATCATATTGCATGGAGTAACAAAGTAAGCACCAATCTTATGCTTAACGATGATATCTTCGCAGATGAAGTTCTGTTTGGTCTTACTGGCAGCTTTTGCTGCGGTTGGAACGGTACAATGCCACTACCTACCGGACTTTGGCTATGGTCCTCTCCACGAAGACATACAGTACTTCCTCGACCTAATCCCCATGGACGAGGTGGCCCTGATCGTCATCCAGTACTCCGCCCAAGACCCCGAGTTCCAAGACGCCCTGAGGTACCTGCAATCCAAGGATTTCAGGAATCTAGTGATAGACTTCGAATCCATCCCCGAGGTTATCAACTTCGTGAATTACCTGGAGCAGAATGGCATCTACGCCTACCATATACTTAACATGATCAACAAGATGCTCGAGATCGACGAGCTCGTACCGCCGGTCAAGGTCCAGCCCCTGGACGGCATCACTGGCGGCCTTGCCGGGCTCTTTGGCGACATAAAGCAGCACATCTCCTACGACCTTTTCATCCACGGCTACGTGTACAAGATGAAGACCTCCACGGCCTTCCCTGGCTTTGTCGAGCAGCTGAAGTCGCCTAACTTCCAGGGAATCATCGACGCCTTGTACGCGAACGAGGGCTTCCAAAAGCTCCACGCGGAGATGACCAAGAAGGGTGTCAACCTGCGTCTCATCGAGGACATCATGTTCGTTGTACTGGGCATAACCTTCCCCACGCAGGTGGCCCTCACGCAGGAGGTCTCCACGCACGAGCAGCTGAGCGACGTGCTAAGGGAGTTTATCGATCTTCTGCCCTTGGAGGCAATCAGCGAGATCATCCAGAAGTACGAGAACGACGAGCAGGTCCAGAGAGCCGTCGAATACGCGTACTCGAAGGAGTTCCACTCCTTGGTGAGAGCCGTGGAGGCGCTCAAAGAGTACCAGCAGCTGGTGGTATACTTGCAGAACTCCGGCCTCGATGTGTTTGCATTCATACAGGGGATCCATCAGTCCATAGGCATGGAGGACTACGTGCCACCGGAGATAGCCATGGATAATCTCAAATACGGATCCTTGTTATACGCAATGGCGACTGGTGGTATCAAGGGTTTGGTGGAGGAGATCAAGGCAGTTCTGCCGATAGATAAACTGCAAGCGCTGTACGAGGAGAAACTTCGTACTTCGAAGGTCTTCGCTGAATTTATCGGCCGCATCAGCTCCCCGGACTTCCAGAGGATCGTGAATGAGGTTTACACCCATGAGATATTCCTGGAAATGAGAAGCAAGGCCAAGGCGGCCGGATTGGATCTCGAGGCGATCGCTGATCTTCTTCATACCATGTTCGGCCTTAAGTTTCCCAAGCCCATGCTGATGACCATTGTGAATTACTGATATTATTTAAAGTCTATAGCGTATCAGATAACGTATGATAATAAAGAAAATGCTTTGCGAATGCTGAATTAATGAGATTTGTGTTGATGCAACTCTTATGCCCTATTTCAGTATCGGTAAGCCCTGTCGAAGATTCGCATGACAGGCTGCAAAGGACTATTGCTGTTTCACTGTAATCGCTGTGAGTTTTGAATCAAGTGCCCGAATGTCGTAGTTTACGAATAAATACATTCGCAAAAAATAATGTCTACATAAGTGAATTCATATATTTCGCGTTCATAAAATTTTTACCGAATGCTAATCAAAATGAAGTCCTAAAAGCAAAGGAATTCCATCACGAGTCCTGATAAATGCACAAATTCCGGTAACTATGCGTATCGCTATTTACACGCGTATTTAATAGGCCATAACAATAAACAAAATGCCTTGTAAGTAACGGTTCATACATCGGATTTTAAAAACGATATATTCCTTCCATCAAAATTGGGTAAATTATGGCGGCAGGCGATTACTACAATTTTAAACGTATCATTATGACACAATTTTGGGCCAAATGCCTGCAATATCGGAGTTTGATAATTGGACAAAGCTACGTGAACTACGAGTTAAAATAACACAAATCTACGAGCATCATTCGCTTCATTATGTGGATGTAACTTTACGGTCGGTAGATGTACAGTTGCGTACAAAAGTTTCCTGGCTACGTACCTTATAATAGGGTTTTATAAAACAAAATCCGACATAATTAGCAATTAATACCATTACGATAATATTTTCCTTTAAAAAATATTATTTCCTATGCCGCAAAACCTGATATGATCGTCTCAATGCTTCGTCTGGCATTGGCGTATTTTGAATCCCGGTACTGATATTCTTTTATCAGGTATTATTATAACCGTGGAAAGGTGATTAGATTTTTTGATTGAGGCATACGGAGTACATCGATTGATACGAGATATTAAAATATTTTTTTTTTTCGAATGCAATTTATTTGTACACACGCGTTGTTTCGGCTAAAAATTGAAGTGCCATATGACAAATTTTGAAAGCGTCGTGGCTATCGTGCAGAACAATTGATGCCAAAGATTTTGAGCTGAAATTTCACGATTTAAAGCTAACTTTCAGAAGTATTTAATATATTCGATATAAATATTATATACGTACATATCTTTCTATCTTTATATATATTTTTAATATATCGTAGATATGGACCGTTTATCTTGAAAGTAGTGTAAGTCCATTTAAAAAAAAAATGAGATACCACGTCAATTATGCTTAATTTAATGTATACTTTTTTTTATGACTAATTAGCATTTAATACCTTAAAAAATATCATCGCTTCGTTTAATTTAATATTGGCCGATAAAAGAAATTGTGTATCCATTGATTATGAAAGCGGTGTAAGTTCATTTGTAGCCCATAAATATACATTACTTTAGTTAAATTTGCCTAAAACAAATTTATATAATTCAATTACATATTGATAAATTAGTAGAAACATTGCCACAATCGATAATATTAACCCATATTTTTTAATTAACAAACATGCTAACCTTTAATTTTCTCGAAACAAGAGAAAATGGACTTACACCACTTTCAAAATAAACGGTCCATATAATAAAGCGTATTTAAAGAAGTATATTCCGTGCTGATTTCACTAACTTTCCGGTGATATTGCAATATCAGAAACTTACAATGAAACTTTTCGTGACATGCGCCGCGCTACGCAAGTTGAATGCACTGAAACGAAATACACCGCTGCACATGCATAATACATATAATAGTTTGCGTTTCTATCATGATAAGATCACGACAGTTATGGTCCTTTAAGTAAAATTCTGGCCAACTTTAAATATCAGGCGGAAAATCCTACAGCGGCGTGACATCTTTTGAATGATTGTATCTTCTCCATCGCATGTGCAATCCTTTCATGCATAAAGTTGCAGTAAAGTTTAGAGTAGATAGCATTGTACAAATGCACGTAAAGTTTTTGAAAGTCGACGTCTCGGGAGAAATGATTTGCTATTAGTGTAGCGTTGATAAAGAACATTTTCAACTTTTCTCGAGAGTAGCGTTGCATATGAAATACCTTTTCCTTTAGAAATATTATTACATAATTTAAAAATAAGATATTACTTATGGATTTCTCTTGAAAATTGTATATAAAAAAAAAATTCTCTTTGGAAAATGACACAAAATTGAAATTCTCATTCCAGTCTATAAGATATAGTGTTTGTCATAGTCAATTAAGTTTAAGAGATATGTAGACAAAAAATTCATTTAAATGTGCATAAAAACGTTAATAAAGATTTTGCATATGTATTTTATACCTATATCAATATAATTAAAATTATTCTGTATGTTCTAATCGAGTTGGTAAATTTCCTTGGGCCATTAGCAGTTAGATCTTAATTGGCACGAGTAGTAATGAACACCGGTTAACCTTATCGGTATCTGCACACTGGTATGTATCTATTACATAAGTTATCAATGACATCAGTGGGAATCATGTTTCCTGACAGCAACCTAAAATCTTTGCTCGATACGACATTATTGAAATATGATATTTGGCAATAGGAACCAACCGCTGTTCATTGCTCACGAAATTTTTTAACGGATAAATTCGTTATTTCACATTTTCATATTTATTTTGATACCACGCTTTTATACTTTCATGCAATTGTTTTTATACATCTTAATCAATACTTTTCATAGTGCAACATACGGGTTACTTTCACAACATTTCAAATTAATAAAAAGTATTCCATGGTTATGATATTGTTTGTGCAAATTTCTGTCCTGGTGTTAAATATACAAATCTTTACTTTTTACGTTTCATGAATAATGTAAACCAAATGATATACCGAAAGGATATTGTATAATAAAACATTAAAACATAAAATGTATTCTCTACCTCTAGATGTTCTATTATGCAAATGTTAAAATTGGAATCAAATTGATAATGTGGAACCAGTGATTATTACGTATTATTTTATGCTATAATAAATATTGATAGAAAGAAATATTTCTACAAGACAACATTTCACAGATTCTTCGAGCCACTCAGACATGAAATTTGATATTTGCGTATACGAGTTTTCTAATATCTAATCTTTCATCACTAGAAGCAATTTATGGGATACGATTGTGATAGCATAGCTTAGACAATCGTCGGTTCCGCATTTACAAAGGTATCAAAGCATTATCTTATCAAAATTTTCGAAAGTAATTTTATTAACGAGAATCAGGGGAGTCAAAAATGTAAACTGAATTTAAAAACTAATTTGGATACATTTAATATATGATTACTTAGAGCGATTGTAACGGTGGCTCAAACAGATGTATTTTTCTTTGTTTATTAGTCTCACTCTAATGTTTTCAATGTTTTTCCAGATTAATAGAGATTAAAATCGATCGATAATGTACAAAAAGGTTTACGCGCACCGAATATTAATTATCACGGTTTTATAAATAACATTAGCGCTGGTATCGATGCCGGTGTGCTGATGTAAACAATTCTTAGAATGTACAATACACTGCGTGAAATACGTAAAATTAATAATCGTTTGAAATGAAACTCTCCAGTAGTAATTAACAACCTCATAATATAATTTCTGCATAAAATACGCTTGTTGATTAATTTCGTAGTTATATTTAATGATTCTTTCTTTTATTCGTAAAAAGTGTTCTACAATAAAATTCCTGCTTCAATTTTTTCATGAAAAACATTAATAAAATATTGAACCATAATGATTTTGACAGAAATGGTAATTAAATATCTTACGTTAAATCTTGTAGAGAAAACGACACTTTAGAAAATTTACATCGCGATGCGCACTGCCTTTTGTAAAAAGTTTTCTCTCCCTTGGAATATGCATATTTTTACTATCTCCATACTCCTATTTTGCGATGTTATCGTTTGATAAAAAAAACACAATACTGGATATTGGATATGTCTTTCATGCGGAAAATGCTCCACATTACGTTTCGATAGAAGATATGTACTAACTCAATCATACAATGCCGTTCATTCTAAGCGTGCCTACTGGAAGATTGTATACGTAATAGAAATGACAAAATTCAATAGTAATTCCTAGATAAAATTTTAGCTGATTCCAGATACGAGATGAACGATAAGCCACTGTAATATATTGCAATGCTGCACAATGCATGGAAAACTCTAATTACATCGCACTGATTATTCCTTGATTTTATACACAGATACCCACGCTCCAAATATGTCGGTTTGAGATATAATTTCAACAATATACCGTCGGCTAAATAATTTTGGCAACTGATCTCAGATACTATAAAAGACAAGTCGATTATAAGTATTACAAAATAACATTTCTTAAATCTGACCCATCACCTCGATATTCTTCTAGGTGTTACGTAGACATATATTGCAAATTTGATGGTTTGGATTGTATATACTTTTTCAATAAGATTTATATATTTGGGTGTAGAATTAAAAAATAGCGATCGATGTCAAAATGGATTTACACCACTTTCAAAATAAACGGTCCATATAATTACCACATATGTGAACGTAGCAAAATTTAGCGGAACGTAGAATGAAATTGTAGTTACATTAACTTCACGGCCAATAAAAAATGAAAAAAGGGCGGCGGCATATTTCGCACAACATGGCATGATATTGATTTTGCTGCGTTAAATCCTTCGTGTGTGGAAGAGGATATGAAATTCTCCAAGCACTTTCGGAATACAAGATATTTTCAAAAAGCCTACGTAATTCTTATGTGAAAGCGTTTGCAAGGCGATAATTTTGACAATGACAGCTACATTAGACTGTCTAGTTGACACAAGTAACATCATTATCATTTAAATACGAGTGATTTACAACAACATTAACTTATACAAGTAAGTCTTTCAAGCAATAATTGATTATATAAATATTAATTTAATTATATTACATTTAAATGCACTTGATTTACATACGATGATCGTTTTCAAGTCATTTTAATTTTCTATAATGCATAATTCAACATTTTTCTCTGTAAGTGCAATTTATTTATACTATGTTCGCAAACTTAAATTCCTGATTCCGGGAATAATTTAATTAATGGATTTAAATTACGATAAGTGTAACGCAAGCGTAATCTTTAAATACAATTGTGATTATTTTCCGTAAGTTGATTCTTCATGTTTGTTTTTTGCAACTAATTTCAAATTTTTTATTTTCGCCAGAATTGATACATGCAACATTGTTTGTTTCAGTCGAATTTAATATCCAAAGACCGAAAGGTTCCACGTCATTTACAAATCCGCAGACCATTTCTGATATCTATGGGTATACACGCAAACATCGTTCAAATTAAGCAAGTCACTGATTTACGCCATTTATTCTTAGATTTAGAACAACACACGCCACGAAACGTGTTCAGTAATCCCACAGAAGTTGCGTTGGTTTTTTATACCTTAGAATAGCGTGCGCCATGAATTATATTAAATACTTCCACAAAAGACACAATTTATTAAATCTATAAATCACACAAAAGACACAAATATTAAATCTATGACACCTACATCACACAACCCATTGCATATCAACCCTTTGCACTCTTAGGATCAGGTGCTTAAATGAATTCCGATTTTACCACCAGCCTCACTCCTAACATTTTATCACACCTAAAGGTCTTTCCAAGCCTTTGCTTCATCGATATCATCCGGTGATTTATACTTCGCCACGTTTAGTTTGCTCCCATTCTATCCCGCAATATATAAGGTTTAGAGCTTCAGCAACCCGTGGACACAAAGTCTTAGAGTACAAAGGATCAAATGTTTTCACGAAACTCACTATACCGCACACAAGCGGTCTCAAACCGGTGGCCCGCAAATACGTTTCAATTTCTAAATACAATACTCGCAGAGAAATGAAGAGATATGAACTCTCACTCTGTCAAAAAAAAAAAAAAAGACGCTCCATCCCATTAGCTGCTCTCCAATCGTTAATTCAACCCGCGTGCAACTTGAGCTTAAGACCACTGCCATAAACCACGAAGATCACCATATCTCAGAAAACCCGTTGAAATTCACACAAAATTCTCAATACCGCCCAAAATCAGACAATCCCAGCATCACAAAACTCGTGTGCTAATTTCGGGGAAATCACGATCTTCACGAATGTCGCAGGATGAACGGCTCGATCGCTATCGCGGGCGTGATCGCCGCTCTGTCGATGGCCTTCGCTGGCTTCGTGGCCTATCGCATCAACAGTCGAACGCGGCTGGCACCGGACACGGTTTTCTCGGAGCTGTCGGCGCTGCGAGACGACAGCTCGTTGGAGGACGATCTGAAGGACATACTGGGCTTCGTGCCGCTGAAGGAGGTCCGCGAAATCGTCGAGAAGTACGCCAGGCACGACCCCCAGATCGCGGAGACGATAAGCTTCGTCAACGATCAGAAGCGCTTCATCGTCCGGGAGTTTTATTGGATGCCGGAATTCGCGCGTATGGTCGCCTTTCTGCGAGAGAACCACCTTGACATCGATGGCTGGCAGGAGAGGATACGAAGAAGCTGGAAGACTTTGCCCCGTTTCGTCGAGACTGATCCGAGGATCGCGAGCGGTGGTCTGACCGTGATGATCAGCCGGATCCTTGAGACCATACCGCGAGACGAGCTGGACGACATGCTGCGGGAGAAGGTCAAATACTCGGCCAGCTTTCACAGGTTTCTGCAGGTGCTCAGGTCCGAGGATTACGCCAGACTGTGCAACGCGATCGAAAACAACGCCGTGCTGCACCAGCACTTTTTCTGGGCGAAGGAGAGCGGCATCGAGATCACGTTTGCCGTGGAACTGCTCAGAAATCTTTATGTTTACCTTACCGAGGAAATTTGATACCTCGTGCTATGTACTTATCGAATCCATTTAACCTCCGATAGCTTCTTCCTCGTCTTTCACTCTGCGAGAGATAGCCTTGGATTGGTACGAAATCGATAGAAATGAATTCCTATAAGAAAAAGACTTTATATTTGTTGAAATTTATTTGAATTGAATGCCTCACATTCGAGGTTTTTATGACTCTTTAAAGAGCACTTTTCTTACGAGAAGTGGAGAATAATGGAAAAGAGATTTTGAAAGGTCGCCTTGAATGTAAAACCATGAAAGAATGGTTTTTCTGTCTAAATTTTTATATCGATATAATTATTCACGTGATCCTTGGACTATGCGTAAAGAGATTTAACATTAATAAATGATATGATAGGTAATTGTTGAGTTGGGAAAACGCTGCAGTACATTATTTATTTAAAGTCGACGATATAAAGGTAGAAATTCGAGGGGACGATAGAAAATTGATATTTTCCTGTAAATTCGACATCATTGCTGTTATATTTGCTTCGTGCTACAGACGGGAAATTTATCGACGATCGTTATGTCGATGCGTTTCGGAGCAAAACTTAAGCTATTTTTATGGACGAGTGAAATAATTTCGCTCGAAATAGCTGAAGCTCCACGACTACTGTGAAACAACGGTACTTTAGCGGGAGTTTTGAAACGAATAGCGGGATAACGCGTGCTGAGATGAAGGGAAATTGTTGGGAAAAAATTCAGTACAATACGTGTTTCTTCGAAGCAATAACCACGCTTAACGTTTTACTCATTTCGCTATATTCATTTGCACCCCTTCATAAATATCTATATTTACTTTAAAAAATATACAAGAAATAGAAAATACGATATGTTGTTGTTGTTGTATAAGATTTTTGCGGCATCGATTACTAAGATCATTAGCCGCTAGAAAATACGATACAATTATAGAAAATTATGCAAAGCTTTAATACGACATACCTAATGCATAGAAATATTTTAATATTTATGAGGATTAACTTATCGTGAAAAAAAATAAAAAAATCTTTATCCAACTTTTAAACTCTCGAAAAAAAAAGTTTTACCTTACGATTTAAAGATATGGTGAATCTTACATCACCTATCAAAGTTACCTATCAAAGTAGCGTTAACGCTAAAACTACTACACTAATCAGAATAACTGGTTAAACATTTCCTAGAAAGTTGCACAATTTTACGAAGACATACTTTCTGAAATTTGTCCTGGTATTTGTATTTCGTTGTATCGATCAACTAACATTTCCTTTCCATCTTTATCTTTCTAAAGATACGTGTGAAATTCCTAAATATGCCCAAAATGTGACCGAGAGTCCTAGCTCCGAACACCGTCTAATATTATCTTCACCACATTCGCTGCCCGAAAAATCAAGAATTGCTCACCCCGAGCATCGAAAGCTTTTCTCAAAAAATACAAGAAAACTTCTTTAACCTCAATTTTAATCTCATACATAATTTTACAGTCATGCCATTAAAGATGTTTCAAAGAAAAAAAAAAAAAAAGAAATAAACGATGAATTTCACAACCGGCACTTATTCTAACTCTTATCACGCTTATTATACTCTTATACTCTTATCATATACCTACTCATGCCACTTACGCTACTCGCATATCCCGCAGATAGCCGGCGGTTGGCAGTAAACGTGTCAAACCGAGTGACACTCGTGCAGTCCGTCACGTAACCCCGCTGCTGCTCGGGGCTTATCCGAAAATCGAAATTCGTTCGGGGCATTTTGATGAGATCGGTCATCATCCCGAGCTATCCCGGTGAGAACGTCAGGATGCGCCTTCCTCGAAGGAATTAATTCCACTCAAGATGTCAAGGGCTATATGACTGCGACACGCCAGTGTGAGTTCCACGGCGAAGTCACGCCGTGGGCGTCGGTACAGAAGGGGCGGAAGGAGAGGGGGGGGGTGGAGGGCGGGGGTGGGATTCAAGAAGGGTGCGAGGCCAAGCGGCTCGCGGTGTCTGCGGCAAACAATTCCAATTAACTTGCTGGAATTGGAATAGGACTCGTCGTCGACGGTCCCTCGGCTCGCAGATGCCCCGCCGAGCTGGGGAACGCGCGCGTTCCTGCGCTTCTCCTCGCCACTTCCGCTCCTCATTTTCCTCCTTCGAATCACTCGCGTGGGCAAATTAGCCGGCCGTCTTGCTCCTGCGGTGTTATCGAGATCGCGCTTGATTATAACGAGGTAAAGGTACGCTAAAGGAATTTCGAGGCTCAAAGAGACGGGATTTAACCTTTAGGTTTTTTTTTCCCTTTTTTTTGTTTTTTTTTTTGGAAAAGATAATTTTTCAGAAGATTTTGTCGTTTGGTTGATAGGAGAAATTATTTTTAAAATGTTTATCGAGTGCAGATATTTATTTCTTTCGAGAATACAATGTGAGTAATAATATGAATATAAATGGATATAATAGATAGAATTGTAGTTAAACGATCGATCCTTGTTAATTAAATTAAAACTCGTGGCATATGTCGATCTGCTTGAGAAGACGAGTTCGATCGACATACGTCAGAACTTATTCGGTTAACAAACGAATACAATACGAATTTTAGGGATTAAAGGATAAAGTCACAGTGTTTACTAATAATATCACTTGGATGCGTGCTATCATTTATAGAAAAACACTCTCCGCGAAGTATCGCGAGAGATCGACTTCTCACATATATTCGTATCACCTCGACTCCAGCATACATTCCTGCATACGGACGATTTGTTTAAAACCCCTTTACAATCGAAACCTAAAACATATTTCTATCCCTTAATTTCAGGACACAAGTACTGTACTCCCGAAGATGAAATAGGCTCGATCCATTATGATCCCCGATATTCTCTACCCGCTCCTCGCTCCATTCGTTCCCATCATCTTTCTCTTAAGAACCACGCCGTCATGCGCATGCGCAAATTAACTGTCCGCCTTACAGCGCGCTCCTGGATGCAGCGGTAGAAATTAAAAAAGTTCCCCCCCGCCTTAACTCGAGTATTTACATTTCAATCGGCCAGATCATACCTCCCTCCAGCCCCTTCGTTCCGAGTTGCACGATAAGCGTGCGTGTGCGAGGGATTTCCACGGGGGCGCATAATGCACCGGTATTCCATCCGCGGCCGAGGAAAGTTTCACTCCGATTTCGGCGGCATAATTCAATCGGGCGACGTCGAGTACGGTTTCTTTGCACGTATACAGGAGGGCCACGTGAATGGCCTCGCCGTAGAACCATTATCCGCGGGATAATGCTCGTCATCGTCGTCATTGGCCGTGGAAGTCGCAAGGTACCGGGACCGGGCCGTCGCCCTAGACAAAGCCCTTCGCCGGCTGCTCGGATATTGAAGACGCCCAAAAGCTCTGTGTACCAATCGCGATGTGTACCGAACGTCTAGCCCGGTACTCTACATTATTAAGTTTCGGTATGCTTCTGGACGTCTACGAGGCGGGACAATGGTGTTCTTTAACCCTTTGGTAAGAGAGAAAGGGGGGGAGGGGACGACTTTATTCTGTTTCGCACTGGCCAACTCGCGTCGCGGTTTGTATTCGAATTACGCGGACTGACCCAAAGGAAAATGCAATTTTTGCCCTAAACGAAAATGCAATTTTTTTCGGTAACGTCCGTTTAATCCTTTAACCGCTTTCGATGTTTGCACGCGTCAATCCAGAGATGTTTATGTGATCTATTATTAACCCTTTTAATCGTGACTCGTTAATTTTCTATGGAATGAAAACATAATATTTGCTGATTTTAGTTTCGTGTTTTCGTTGAACTTATAATAGGAACAGTTAGATGTGTGTCTTTTTCGTCGCTTGAGTCTAATCGCATACTTCGTGAGGGATTTTTGAAACTGATTTCCACAGTTGACTGATTAACATAACGGCCACTATTAGCGATGCAAAGTTCAAGGCGTTTTGGAAGATTTACACGGATACGATACTGTTCAATGTTATTTAAGGGGTTTGATGCTGTCTCACGTCCATTCACGGAAACCGAAATAAACACGGTGTGTTTTGTATCGCGAAATATGGAACTGGGCGTTTATTGGTTTTATTTGAATAAACGTATACTATTCGTACATCGCTGAAACCCCGAGGATTGCGCACGTTAACCGGCAAATCCGATCAACATTACCCAACGCGTTGGAAAAACGAAATAGGCGCTGCGTTTGTCAGCATTTTAGTCGGTCACCCAGGTTAATACGATCACTTAAGCTCGGGGATTAATATGCGAAAAAATGTCACGCGGATTGTACGGTAAATTAATAAAGTCGTTTAATGGATTTTATTCTACGCTGCCGGACGCTACGGACAATTTTTTCATTATACATCTGAACTTGTAAACGAAATTTACGTGTAGGAAGACATCGTAGAAACGAAACGTCCAACATATTTTCATTAACGCGCATAACTTTTTGATTATATAATCTCTTCCTCGCACAACTTATTTTACTGACGAATAACCGATAATACGGATCTATTTTTCCATTTGCATAAAAGCGATTACGATATCAATTTATAAAATATCTTTTCGGGTTTTGAACAATCAATATTTCGATGCGAAGTGAAAAGGTACTATCAGTAGGATTAGTCAATACAATAAAATATTGCCTCAAATATTGCAATCCAATATTGCCTCAGGCGGCTAAACTCGATACTCGAAATATGAAAAATTACAACATTTCTCTCAAAGAAGAGAAGAGAATGGACAAATGAAAAAGAAGGGGACTCAGCAGAGACGTAGAAAGTAGAACGAAGATATCTTGGCAGCTATTGTACTACGGCAAAACAGCGGCCCATTTCACTACAAATTATATCGATCGCTCCATCCAGCCGTTCTTGCGTCTATATGTATCAATGTTTAAACAAAAACCTACACTTTTAAACAACCCAGCTCAGTATCAATGCTACAGTTTAGTAAATGCAAACTAAGTAACAACGATATTTATAGCCGTTTAATGATAAACTATTTCTTTCAATAACCCTTCCGTTATTCCAAAGACATGTTATTTTTCCAGTTACTCCCGTCTCTCCTGCTCGAACATGTATATGAATTAAACAAATGGTCAATAAAAAATTACAACTGCTCGCAAGGACCATTTACTTAATTCACATACATTACTTTCCACACTTTATATCCTTAAACAAAATCTATGTCCGTAATAATATATTCCTCAACGCTTATTCGAACATATGATTTAAAAGTAATTTTGAAGAATGACATCGACCTTAACTTTATCGATTTACTTCACCTCTTACTTTGCTAAGTTAATCGATTTGACAAACGAGCGACTCATTGAATCTTACGTGCGCAATATATAAAGACCACGGTATTTTCGTCGAATGATGGAGAAAAGGAAGTAAGGAGGAAAAACGTGAGAGAAAGAGAAAGAGAGAGAGAGAGAGAGAGAAAGTTGGACTCGATTACGGCGTCGAAGGCAGCGGAACGAAGATGCGGCGGTTATCGTCCCGCACTGAAACGCGGTTGCAGAGACGTATCCAATATTGGAAACCCACTCGGGATATGTGTACAACTGCGACCGCACACAATCCTGGCTTTCAATGCAGATAGATTATTGGCCCGTAACACAGGCACGGCGCTTTCGCCATGACTTATCGGACGCGACTTGTTGCGCGTGCGATTGTTTCCGGCCTTTGCTAGATTACGAGGCCACGACGTGCCGATTAATAACATTGGCCGCGATAAACTCTCATTTAGGATCCGGATTGGGTACTCGTGATTAAAGATTCTGAAAATCCGATAGCGCCCGACGGGGGGAATATTCTCCCGGAACACGGGGGAAACACAGGATTTCGTTGTTATTACGGGAATAGGGGCGAATCCTGCGTTAATTTACGGACGGTTATTTTACATCGTTTGTACAGGCTATTTCCCGATTTGGTTCTATTCATGGCAAACGTACCGCCGAGTTGTGTTGATGCAAATAAACGAGGGACTTGCAGCCGCGGTTTCACCGGGTAATGCCGATACCGATAAAGTTAATCGAGGTTCTGAAAATGTTTGAGGTTGTTTGAATCCATCGACGGGTAAATGTTCCCGATGATTTACGTATAATATAAATTCGTAGGAGTATGCCCGTTTGGAGGAATTTTGCGGCCGATGCGTTGAACTCCTACGGAGGGTAATTCTCCTTTTTAATTGAACATCGGGAGCATTGATATTTGCAGCACATCAAATACTCATTTCACTTAGCAGAACCGAGTAACGTGATTTGAAGTAAGTTTCATTCTTACGTCTTCTTATTTCCTTTCTCGAAAGGAGTTCTTAACTTTACGCTACGGGGGAAAAATTCAGATCTTAAATTCGTGCGGTTAGATGCTGATTTATTCACGAAAATGAAAATTAATTATAATTTTGCATAATATCGTGCATTATTACGGTTGAAATGAGAAAAGAATACGTGGTACGTGAAATTTTTCGCGTAGAATGATCGGGAGTGCAGAGAATCGGAGGCACTTGAGGGTGAAGGATTCAGACCGATATTAGGCTCTTGGTGGTTGATGAAGATATACGTACATTTATGCGTGAATGTGCCTGACGCGTACCTTTGATATTGGACATCCTAATGGAATATACTAATAATGGCGATAATAATAATGACGTTAATAATAATAGGAATTACAGTAATAATAATAATAGTATTAGCGGTGGCGTAAATGTCTCGATAATGGAAAGTTGGCTTTATAGTTTCAACATAATTTTACGCCGCAATCTACTTTAACCGTAAATGCATGCATCTCGAAATTGGAAGAAATTTGTTTTTAGATAATAAGCCTTATATACTACAATAAATCTCTGTTAATTGCTACCGCATTGTCGTGAAAAAAATTTACGCACGATGCGGAATGCAAGGATTTGTCGTTGAATATTTCAGTTTTTCATTGCGAAGTATTTCAAAAATTTCTCAACAACTTTTTTATCGCATACTAAACTTAATTTTTAGTAGTCAGAGTTCATTGTGCAAGCTCATTCGATAAACGTACTTTTATTTCGATAATATACGGTAAATCGAAGAAAAATTAAAACGATTATCCGAGAGACATGTTCATAAGCAACAAACCTGAAAATTTTTTAAAAAGAATTTGGCAAAATTGTCAAACTACCATAAAGCTCATATGACATTCTATAATCCATAGAGCAATATTCATTTTACTTGAGAAAATTACCATATCAGGGATAGTATCCTAATCCTTTAAATTCCACGTTCCTCCCAGACCTGCTGATGTTATACCAAAAATATACGCTTCAAACACACAAAAATACATACTCTTCTACACAATACCTACGTATATTATACTTCATAAAGCTCGAAATACTCGAAATACTCTACGTAGTATAAACGAAAAAAAGAGCACGCAGTCCCGAGAAATCATCGATTCTAAAAGATCAAACCGCAAACCGCAACTCAACCACGTCCATCGGGAAGAAACCACCGTTATTCCCACAAACGTGTCTAGAAGAAGACAACTCGAGGGCATCGAACGCGGACGAAAATCCTAGGGGGGGGGGGGGGCGAAAGGGCGGCGGGAAATCTTTGCGCGGCGAATTAACGAGGCACGTACAGTTGCAGGAGTTTAGAGGCGCTAGATACCATTCGAGCCGTGAGTCTTCGCATTGTGTGCGCTCCCTTAATCAGGCCGAATTGTACTCAATTAAGCTCTTTGCAGCCTCCGCAAGGGCAAACGACCGGGCATACGGAGTACGTGATGTTCGAGGGGCACGATGCTGCGAACGAACCCGTGGCACCCATGCCGCTTTCCGCAGGCTACCCAGAGCCGTATCGCGTGTACCTGCACGGTTCTTGGGGGAAAAGAGCGGGGGAGCAAGAAACGACGAGGGAGAAAGCGAGAGAAAGTAGGGAGCGCCGAGACAGGGTGAGTAACTTCCGCACCGGAGAAAGCTCGAATGTTGTTAGAATGCTGGGAGTAGTTCGTAATCAGCGGTACTCGGTAGTTCCCCGATCCGCGCCGAATTCGCAGCCGGATCACGTTGTTATTTAACGAGATTATGTTGTTAACCGGTGGAATACAGGCTCGAGTAATGCAGGTTACGCGCCTATGTCGATCTCCGTGCCAAATCGAGTTCGTCAATTTTTTAGGATTAACATGTCGGTCGGAATTGCGGATTTTGCGATTCCTACGTGTCCGTTTTGCTTCCTCGTAACGCGCGAATTGTTGCAAGCTGAAAAAGAGTTCATGCGAAGAATGAATCTGAATTGGATCATGGCTGGCTCGATGTTTTTCTTTACCCTTTTTCTGTAAAGTGTGTACGATGGACTGCGTAATGCTGTTTACTAGAATTGTAAAAAATGCTCTTTCGTTTTTGTTTTAGGAATAATTTATTGCTGGAAAAATGTTGTCATTCTTAACTATATATCCTTTTTATATTACGATACGATGGCCTGTTTCATATGCATCTTACTACTGTTTCAAGACTAGATCGATACTAGTAAAACGTGTATGCATACTGATCGTTATTTTACAGATTTTGCATTTAAATCAAAATTTATCCCTCACGCTGTATATATACAGATAACAAAAATATCCAACATCGTTAATCACACAAACCAATCTTGTCAATCTCCGATAACTGTAAATCGCCACCAATATTCCTGCTCCGTTTAAAATCACCATCGTATTTCTTACACCTTCAGCCTTATTTTACGTTATTAACAAAATCCACACCAATTCCTCAAGGCCATTCGAGCGTTCACCACTGTTACATATGTACATCTCCTAACAAGTCAAACCTCAATATACTAAATCAAAAGCTAAAACTCCACTGTAAACAATTCTCGAGAATAAAACTGCCGGTACATTAACATTCCTTCATCAGCAGCAACGGTGTTAGAAACCACATGAAACTCGAGCAAACAAATTTCGTCTTTCCATACACAAAGCGGTGCTTCGAATCAATCTGCAAAAACGATCGATTTATTTCGTCGTCCGCTGGGCACACCGATAGCGTTGATTACGGCACAGGATAAGCGACGTTACGGGGAAAACATATCGAAGCGAGTAAGCCGAAAGAACTCCCGAAGGATATCGCAAAAAATGTTTATCAAGCCTTCGAATACGGAGCGAAGCTGGCGGCAACGTCGGCCGGGTTGCAGGAAACCCTCCGGCATTGTATGCAGAATTTCCACGGGGAGGAAAATTCATGGGGTAATTCCGTGTTCGATACACCGTGCGCGCTTAAGGCTGCGATGTTACCGGCGTCACATAAGCGTAATACCGGATAAGCCGCAATAATGCAGACCCGCTGTGCGTGCATGCGAAAGTGGAATGGATCCCCCGCCGTTCGAAGAGCTTCAAGAGCCAAACGTCCTGGTGCACGATCGTTCTACCGAAAAATACAACGGCTCGCAAAAATATTCGGACACCGGGCCGCGTTTAATCCGTATTTCAGGTCTTTTTGATGTTTGGTATATGAATAATGTGTTACATATATGTCGAGATATTGTGCCATTTATGGAATTGCGTATAAGGTGTTTTAATCGGGAGTAAGGTTTGATCGAGTTTTACTGGGTTGAATGGTTTTACCAGTCGGTTCTTGGTCATTTATTTTTAGTGCCGTGTACCTCTTTGCGGTTTAGTATTTCGGGTGTATCGAACATAGCTGCGATTCGTCGGACTAAAATGTTTCTAGCTTTTTTTTCCGTTTATTGTTTTTAGGACGACTTACGTTCTTCGTATACGCGTTGTTTGTAGACAGATGAGATACGACTTTGTTAACTCCCTAATGTTGCTAATGCTTTTTTTTGTTTTAGATGCTTTTTAGGTTTTTTTAAGTGTGGCGGTATTCCCTTCTGATCGAAGAAAACCAGCGATGGATTTGATTTAAACAAACGTAGTCTGGTGTCTCAATGTTTTCTTTGTTATATAATATATGACGCGTAGATATTTCAAGAGATGTCGATTTAAAACCAATTTTCTATAGTTTAGTGATTTTTCGATACGCATCCCACTTATTATCCTGTACACGTACCACTACTATTTGCTTTGATATTCCATGTCCTATATTCTGTATACACTACATATTTACAATCTTGTAAAACGCGGGCTATAAATACATATTACCTGTAAATCTCTATCGAATTTCAAGTTCATAATGGCGTTTTTATAAACTACACAAGCACCTCAACGTTGCATCCGCTATTCATTACAACGATTGTCCCGAATATAAAATCACCGTTTAAAAGAAATTGAGCAAGGAGCAGGGTTGCACGGGCGTTTTGTTGATATTAATCACCATGATATTGCTTTCTACCCTCACCGTAGATCGCTCACGTACATCAAGAAAGGCTTCACAAAGGATTTTCGAATCACGGGCAGCCCGGTGAACGCAACCGAGAATGTCAGTTACCCGAGAAAGGGGAAAGAAAAATAATAAGACGAGGAAAAAGGAAAAACCGGATAAAATCCACGATGACCGTGAGATCCGAAACACTCGGGCGGCTTTATCTCGAAATAAGTTACGCCCTTTTAAAAGCGCAGTCGCGATACCGGCCCCGCGCCTTTGTTCCCATTCTACGGAATACACTTCGAAATCCGGCCTTCCATCGCCGCCGAGATTTTTATCTTCCTTTTATTCCACCAGGGCAACGCCTCAAACTCTATTCAAAACAATGCTCCTCGGGCTCCCCAGTTCGGACACGAACCACGGGGACAGTTTAAGGGTGTATGTATTTAACGGTAAGGGTGTTCAAAATTAAATCGTGAAAAAAAAAACGGCAGAGAGGAGAGAGAGAGAGAGAGAGAGAGAGAGAGAGAGAGAGAGAAGGAAGAAAGGAGAAGGGAGAAGGGAGAGTCCCTTTGGGTGAGCCGCGACAAAACCGCGACGTGAAATGACGAGAACAATGAGAGAGTGAAATTCTTCCGCCTCCGCCCAGGCTACCCCCCCCCCCCTCCCCCCCTCCCCCATCGCCCCCTGGGGTAATTAGCGTGAGAAGCATTAAGGAGACACGAGGCAATTTCGGCCGGCCATTTTTCACGGTAATCTGCAGCATTCGCACGGCGTCGAGCCACCGGGATCGGTGTCTTCATTTTGCCCGGGTCCAACCGTGAAAACGGAGACAGATGGGAGCTCTGAGCGAAGGGTTAGGAGACGTTAGGGTGGCCGACGGGCGAGAAGAAAGGGGGAATGCAAAAAGCTTTTTATTAAGATAGACGCACTTAGAGGGAGAAATAAAAAAGAGGAATCGGCAAACGATGGATCTCACTTTTCGAATTAATTAAGCCGCTTCGGGATGAAAATGATGTGGGACGTAGGATCGGTGCGGACTTTTAATGCATCTCGGAGTAAATCTTTGTTTATTGATAATAATAGTTCTGCGGTTATAATCGAGAGTGAAGAAAAGAGGATTGAGGGAAGGTCCTTATTAGGAGAGATATATTTTAAGAAATGGTTAAAATGTAATGTTGTGTTTGTATTAATGTATCGTAGTTAACCTCGTCGCATGCTCCATGAATGAGTCGTAGCGTCGAGTAATTGTACAAACTAGTATGCAGGATATGAATAAAGAGTTCTGTATATCATTGATATATAAACAAAATAAACGCATATGTCCTTGTGGATTTTTATTAGTCGTGTACATATAGAGCTTCTAGGATATGGAGAATAAATTGAAGAATTGCGACATAATATTTGCCGAAATACTGATATCAAATCACTGGTGCTCCGAGGTATCTTGAAAAGATTCAGTAGATCGTTGAGAAACTACGTCGTACCTATAACTCGATTATTCAATTCCGTACATTTTACTGCTGTTATTATTGCAATGGCCGACGCAACCTTGCGCTGCTAAACGAATTCAGGCGGAAAAATAATATGAATCAAGGAGTGCGTAGGCGAAAAGAATATGGCGAAAGGCAGACGGGAGAAGAGTCGGGAAATTCTTCCCAATGTAGAGATCTTACTGCTTCAACGCATAATGCGACATTTGCGATTTGCTCGAGAACTTAATTTCGCTTGAATCCAGATGGAAAGCGAATCAATTTTATTCTGTCCAATGACTCGTGTAATCGAAATAAATGTCTTGTCTTAGAGTATACTCTGAAGGACAATAAAATACGCCAATGATGGCAATAAAGTGGGTAACTAATTTTTAATAGTGTCCCCGCCTTCCTCTCCGTTTTCCTTTAACGCTATACCTGTTTTTATTGCTTAAAATCGGTATGTCGATACTTTCACTCCAATATACGCCAATGCAATTGTATTTTCTGCTATCGTTCTTCACGGCACATCTAGAATCTTGACTACAACTTCTTGAGTATAATATATGTAGTTATTAAACGTATGCTTCAGAATTGCACGCATAAAAATCAATGAAAAGTTAAAGGCGAACTAAAGCATTTTGTTGATATAAAATATTTTCCTCTAATGAATAAATTAAGAAAGTAACTGAAACAGAAGGTATTTATTAAACGTATCCTATTTAATACTATCGTTGCAGGTATTTCAAAAGTCATTGTAAGCCTAATGAGTATTATAAAACTGGTATTTATATTTGTTTAAAGCTCTATATTAAAATTGTTAATATATTAAAACGGAGGAATTGAAATAATAAAACATATTAAGAGTGAGCTTTCTTACAGCAAACAAAACGTAATTACCAATTGATTTCCTATTTCATGTTGACCGCGATAGAAAACAAGAAGATCATAATTTCTTGATTCATTTCTCATGTCGGAACAAGATCAAATTATGTATGACGTGGTATATTGAACTTACGTTATACTGTACACTGTTATTCTTGAATCAATCTTCATACATTAGCCGCTCCTGACAATTCATCGAATAATATAGAACATAAGCGAAAGGATAATAGTGTTCTACGAAAACATGTGAAATTTACCTATACGAGATAAGGCTTTTCCTGCTATTCTTGCTTTAAAGATTGCAAAATCAGTGTACATTATTTAACATTCTACATAAGTTTTATTGACTCGTTCCTTTGCTCTTCGACATTGACATTAAAACACATTATAAAGAGCTACAGAACCCATTGGAGAATTATCCTCCGTTCAATATTATCTATAAATGTACATATCTACATTCCCAAACTGTTTTTATAAATAATAGCAGCGCAATGTTGCGCCTTATAGAATCACTAAAAACACGAGATTTTTTATCCAACACCTACGATCCTCGCCCAATTTTAATAACAGAACAATTTCGCTCCTTTAATATTTCTCTCTTTATCATACTTCAAAGTGCTTTAAGCATACTTCAAACATCGCAGAAACGTTACGAATGTCCATATAAAGTACTTCAAGATGTGAGGATCCACGGTCCGCCTGATCAAGGATCCGTAAAGCGTGAACAGAAGTGATGAATTAATTCTTTGCTCCCCCATCGCGGCCATACATTAAATACCAGGGAGAAACTAATCCGTGATGAAATAGCGGATATAACCGGGAACGCGGCGGCTGTATGTGCGGTGTACATTAATTACGATCAGACAGTAATTTCTGGTAGAGCCGGAAGTAGATGAACACCCGCGAGATAAATCGGGCGTTGCCTTATTCAAGGGCGATCAGCCGCGTCTCGTTCGTTCCCATTGGAAAGCGGCTTAATTCGATTTTCGATCGCTTTTTCGGCCGTGCCTCCCTACGAATTCGGGGGTAAGGCTTACCAAAGGGGGGATGTGGATCCTCCGATTATCCACCCCCGCGCAGCCCCACCCTCTACCAAGATTCCTCACGATTTAGGTGTATAAATTTCGTCCGAGCGGCAACGGAGCAAGAACGATCTTCAGTATGATCCTACGAGAGCTGAGGAATAATCCGGATTTGTGCAATCGGCCCTCGACTGCAATGATTCGCTGCTGCAACCGGATGTGGAAACTGGCTGCTTATAGAACATTTAAGACGATTTAGGCTCCCCGCATCTTCCGTGGGCGAGAGATCGAAATTGGAATTACGGGCTGAGTTCCGGGATCTCTTTGGAGTTTGCCACGGAGTATTGACTTGTTAGCGACGATTACCCGCTCAGGGATGGCGGCGGTTTAACCCGGAACGATTTCGTTCGAATGGAAGTCCGTTAATAAATCTTTCATAGAGAGGAGTTGTGAGATTGTCAGTTCGTCCGCGTGTATCCACGTCCCAAGGAATGCATTTCTGGAGGATTTTTGTTTCATGCACACTCACCTCAGACAGGGTCGAGGAACCTTCGTTAGCGGGCAATTAATACTTCACCGATTTTTACTCGCGATGTCTTCACGAACCCTCGTGTATTCCATCCTCTCGATGCACCTTCGTACTGGGACGTATAGAATAAAATTCATTTTGTGCATTCTTTTTCTCGTACATATGAAAATTTCGGTCTCTATATAAATTCGAGCGTTTTTAATGTTGAACTGAATTATGTAAAGTGCTGTAAATGGCGATGAAAATTTGCAAATTCGTAAAAGGCAATGATATTTGATTGCGTTATACGAGTAACTCCTCCGGAATGACGGAATATTGCAGAGCTGCCTAGGTATTATATAAACAGCGGTTGATCGGCATGCGACCGCCGCCTCACGAGTAAAATATTCTCGTCGAAAATCTCGATGGTGCCGAGGTCTTGCGATGCCGCGTCGATACTGTATTCTTGCGGATAGGTAGGCGCGTTCGCATTTAATATGTAGTACGTATAATAACCTGATCGCGGTGACGTTAATTCGGTGTCGTGTTGTTAAGTGAACAACGGTTTTAAGACAAACAATGCAATGTCGAATACCAAATGAGTGAATGTACTAACCTCGGTTGAATTAATTCACGAGTCGTCGTAAGTGCCTCTTTTGTGCAAATAGGGTCGAATGTATATACTGTGACGTGCGCTCGATAAGAACGAGAAGATGGAAGAAGGAAAATAGGCAAAACGAGAAAAGGAAATTGGCGGAAGCAGTCGGTCTGTTCTCGGTCGCTTTAAAGGAGCAGCTGATATTTATTCAAATGAATACAACCTTCTAACAACTTGACATAACGAATCACGCGATATAGAAAGCTGTAAAACTTTATTCATACAAAAAATAAAACGTGAATGCTGTTTAACAAAGGTGATTGAAGAACTTAGAGTTATGTATTACTTGCTAAAATCAACAGAAAATGCTCGACCAACGCGGACCTGCACTGAACTTTTCTCGTATGGAAAGTAAAATACCGTATCTAGAGACTGTATCAACATGCAGTACAAAGCACGATAAAATGGACGTGTAACGGTTAGTTAATATAAGTTCTCGAATCACAAGTGTCAAACGAAAAAGTAATTTCCTGGCGTCACGATGTGTAAACCACTTACGCGTATCTGAATATTTTCTCAAATTTTTTCTACGACATCTCATAAATCATAAATTTCCAAAAAAAACTAGTTACCCAGAAATTAGATTAAATATTCCAACAACTGCATAATGTGATAATCGCTTCCCACTTTATACGCCTCTAATTTAAAATTTCACGCTTCCGAAATACTACTCGGTGAAATTTTCGACTTTGTTAATCGCAATAAAGCGAATCCTGGTATCCGAATAATGTTCTGATCCTACGCACGTGACCACAACATCGTGTTTTCGTGGGAAAATATAACTTCGCAATGGGTTCATTGAACAACGCGACCAGCGAGGCTAATGAACCGATGTGGATAACGATGGAAACCGTTAGACAAAGAAGCAGAGTTCGTCGAGTGTCGTAAAGAATTTGCGATGGACACAATCGCGATAGAGTACCCTCGTGACGAGGGGCACTTTTGAAAATTGTAAATCACCGACAGTACCTGCCAAATATAGGTATACGCTACTCACATCGCTGCTCGATATAGGGTGGCCTGTCAACCGCCACCCTTCACTCCTTCAGTGGAAACTGGCTCTCGAGCCGAGGGCCGCCTTCATCGCCCCCAAAACTGTTCTCCGCTTTTCTCCAAGAATCACTCTCACACCTCTTTTGCCCCTCTCCGCGAAAGTGAAAAACTTCTACGCTAACTCAAAACCGCGCCGTCTAACGATAGCGCATCTATTGACCCGTAGCTGATGGATGTTTTTTGGCACGCGGCTTCTTCCGTTTCTCTCGTACGTTTATTTGATCTCCGATTTGTTGTTGTAATTGATGAGTCGGAAATCAATTGCTTAAGGTTAATACGAACTTAAAGTATCATATCAACCTTAAGCAAAGTATTAAAATACTACTTAGAGCGAATATAATGGTTAAAGAAATTGAGCGATGCTTGGTAGAATTCTATACGGTTTTTCTAAGCTTAATTAGTACGTACCTACAGGCTGTCCGTGTAATTTTAATTCTGGATATTACTTATCAAGAAAACTTGGTAACCGTTATTTGCTATAAAAATTAGAACATGCTCCAAGTATATCTTTTGCTTTACTTTTAGATATTCTTCTATTTTAAGAGATTACTTAAATCAACAGATTTCGCAGTTTAAATGATGATATCAAACTACATCAAATAAAACTACTTACTTAAAATTGGTCTGAAACCAGCAAATCCACGATAAACATGATTTTATCAAGTAACAATAAAATACATGCCTTTCCGTATATATAAAGAGAAAGAAAAAATAATGATAACGTACCACAACATACCTAGCTCTAAGTTTATTACCATTCATTTCACACAGTGTGAGAAGAGCTCCCAATTTTTATAAAAACAAGTTCACAACTACTGGAGGTATTATCCGATCAAAACATATTACCCACAAAATAAAAAAATAAAAGAAACCGTATGTAAGAGGTAGAGTTCACCGGCATAAAGCTTTTTCACGAGTATCAAATTCGAGCCCCCACGTCCCTAGTAAACCGGGATCTCCCTTTTTCCACGGCAAATCGCACCGTCCAAAATCCTGTCGTTAAATAACCAAACCAATGCACCTCGCGATACGGATACCGTTCTCACGCCTTTCCAACAAGATTCACGTCGAACGGCTCCCATCGTAGCATCACCAAGGGCAAACCGCACGGACAATTTTCGTTGGCCAATAGCTCCAGCCGCAGGCCCTCAAGGCGGCTACGCCTTTCGCCAGGATTCCAGGGCAAAAGGCGCGCACACGCCAATCAAGCTTCCGGTCGCGTAGGTGTACATTATTTAAACTTCCACAGGTACGGTGTGCGCAGCAGTCGGCTCCCAAATTGACTAGGTCGTGACTCAGCCGGCGAAATACGGTTTGTCCGGGTGAGCGTGCACCGTTACTGCAAGCTTCTCACCCCTTGCTCCGCTCCTTCCACCCCCCCCCCCCCATGCCGCCGTCAGCCGTCGCGGCACTCCAGCCGACGCCACCTTCTTTCCTAACTCACGGTTGTCGAGGCAGCTGGGCGCGAAATACGATAAACTCTCGCAAATCCCCCGCGAGTGACGACGTCGAAAAATATTTACTCCTCCGACGGTTCCTCCCTTCTAAGCCCTCCGCCGCCCCTCCCGATAAGATCTCCGCCGCCCCCGCCCGCCGCGCCCTCCCCCACCAGGGAAACCCGTTTATCCGCGGGCTAAGGGTATTTACATAAATCAGCCGTGCAATCTCTTTTTATATTTCGGAAGGAACGCGAGCGTGGCCGGGCGTACGTGTGCCCGGACCATTCTTCGTGCCCGCGCCCGGATACGCCTTGAATCATGCCCGCGTGTACACGTTTCCGGAAGGCGGCCCTCCCCTCCGCCAAGATAAGCGGGTCACTGGGAAACATCCCCCTTTCCGTCCCCTTTTTTTCTCTTCTCTTCATTGCAGAGGAATCTTTTTTTTTTTTTTTTGCGGAGGGTGCACGCGAAATACGGACCACGTGCAGGCCGTTGTGGGGAGCAACAATTCTAATGGTATTTTATTGGGGATCCTTTGGAATCGGAGATCTCTTTGGCTGTGCGGCAGGATTCTTGGTCATTGGTCTAAGAAACTGTTGGGATAATATTGTACATGACTTTGGGGGATACTTTGGTTATATTTTTGCTCGATATGAAAGTACTTGTAATAGGTAAAAATACGTTTTCTGTTTATGTTTATGGAGTATGTGTACAGATTTGCAACTTCTTTACTGGCTCATAGTTTAAAGAGGTCCGCGTGTAGTGGTGGAAACGTTGCTGCAACAGCGTAAATGAGAGCTGCGATGCGGGAGGAATAATTCTTTATAGAAGAATATAAAATAACAACACAATGTATCTTAACTGAAAGGAACCATGAATTTCTTCTTCTTAATGCAAGTAAAATCTAGAGATAAAAGGGGTAATAGCGATGATTACAGGACACGTGTATATTCGACTAAATTTCAAAGTAGTACGTATAATAATCGTTAAGAAGGCAACGGTAGGCGCGACAAACGTGATGAAGCTGCAGAATTCAATCCTTGCTCCCTTCAACGCGATCATAAAAAGCCAGGTACAAAAAATGAAATAACTTTAGCACCGACACTTGTCCGTCCCAATCGTCGTCCACTTCGAGTGTTTTGGACTCGCCTGGGTTTGCTGATTGCCGGAGGAAACGCGACACGGTGTATTTTCGGTTAATGAAATTGTGGCCGTGCGTAATAGGGCGAATCTCGAGTGGACTTTGATGTCTGGCCGAGGAGACAGAGGACCGCAGTGCGGTACGCGCTCCGATTGAAGTATTAATTAATCGGGGAAGGACAAATGCAGGTACGACTATGTTTCGACCTTCTTTTCGATTTTTGGTTTTTTTTTTTTATTTTCCTCCAAGTTTGCACGCGCCGAGAGAGCGGGGTCGGTATTTTCGGGAGGTATGCGCGAGTGAGAAGGACGCGCGTGGGTCCGATAATTAATTAAACGAAATCCACGACGGGGCGCGAATTGTTTTTCCGTACTCTTCTTTAGCCGCTCAAGGAAATCGAGCGTGGGACCCTCTCGGGCCGGGATTAATTGTTCTCGTCCTTTCTACACATACCTACGCGGCTTACACCGAGGCTACGGTTCTTTCGAGGCGATCATAAATTTTCCTTCTTCGCCAAAATGATGATTCTGCAAATTGCGGCCAGCCTTCGATTCACGCGCTCCGAAGTATCGTGGAATACCCTTAGTTTAGGGATATATGAAACGAGTGTTGTTCCATCATGCTGATTTATCTTATCATTAGAAGCATATGCTGTATAGAGGGCCAGAAACGGGCGCGATGTATTTGAAAAGCTATTATTAGGAGATTAAGTTCCTGTCTGCAAATTAGGAGATATTTATTGTTTTAACTTTTTTAAGCACAATGGGTGAAGTTAAGGGAAGAACGTCGATTCTGAAACAATGGTAACGTAAAACTACAAAATATTTTAAGAACTTTTGTCTATTTGCATAAATTTCTTTCTCTTTAGTCTTCCCCTTTAATGGTATCGTGGGTGCAATTTCGCCCCAGTAAATGAATTTTATTTTATAAATTTAATAAAAATATGTAAATGAGTAAATTGATGTAAATTGATATGTAAATTGCAAATAATATTGTGGTGCCCTTTCTAAATAAAATTGGTACGTATTGTACGCCTCATAGTATATTTATTAGTATCTTTTTTCCTTGCGCATATACAACTTCTTCGCCAAGTATGTCTAATATTATTTTCCCCAGATTTTGTGGCAAATTCGATATTTTTAATCGTTCTTTAAAAAATGGTTTTTTGAGAGAAAATCCTTATTCTAACAGGTCATTTTGCCTGGTAATGTTTCCGATATCATTTGCAACATTGCATAATGCAAGTTGTAAACATTCAACTTATGCGCCCCGGCTCCGCGATTCGGCTTTCCAACCCGAACTGAATATTGCGCCCGATCGCGAACTGTACTTAACAGAAAATGAAATTACGAAGTAACTTCAAAAAATGTATACTTACGGTATTATGAGTGAAAAATCACTCTAGGTCAATTTTTTTAATGAGCCGCTAATAAAGTGCATAACCAAAAAGAACTTTTTTTATGACGATCGTATCCTTACTAACGCCATAAATGATTACATAAATAATCAATCTTAACGGTAATTCGATTTGTTAATAATATAAGAAAAAAAATGTACACGGGGTAATTTTTTACCCATGATACCTTATAAAGGTTCATATTCCGCGCTAACTGGGGAATTTCGAAGATTTATATGCAAAATAGACGTCGTACCTTTCATTTACATTCTAGTCATTATCAACGCTGCACAGTTAGAACTCTGTTAAAATATCGTTACGTTCCGTTTGAGATAATTAATTTCCAAGTGCCATGTCAGATGAGTGTACTAATCTTTTTATGCCTCCTTTCTCTTCAAAGCTTTCAAGTTCACCTTCAGCTTCTTGCACAATAGCTTACAATCATTTTTTGCCTATCATTTAGCTCGCTCTACAATGAACGCAGCGAGCGCCACAAATATCTTTTACTACGTTTGAACTCAAGATACGGCGGAGAAGCGTATTCAAAAGGGAGGGTAGTCAAAGGCTTATGCGAGGATCGAGCAGACGAATTACATCCTTTACTCGGTCGGAAAAGAATCAAACCTCAATTCCTTTTCCCAATTACAACTTCTACGTACATCTATATCTCCTTCATTTGCGTATCTTCTCTTCTCCATTCATTTGATATTCCCCTATACATGCAGCCCTGTCCAATTATTATCTCTATGTATATGTACTGCGCCTCGAATATACAAGGTGTACTGTAAAGTTCTGAGCATAACTTTCTCAGCGAATTAAACACAGCGGCGTTGACGCTCGTAAAACTTATGAAGCTAAGATAATTAAAAAACGAGAGATTAAGAACGATATGTTGAATTTGAAACGTGGAAAGAGGATTACGTTTTTTCGAACTTGAAACCTTCGTGCAATTTTTACACTACCGTGATACTATTAATACATTTATTAATGAAACTATATAGCTAAATATACTATATTATAATTTACATTATAACATTAAAAAGGTACGCGATACAATACCAAATGCAATTTCATTGACGATCACCAGAATCTCAAATTCCAAAGCGCGTGTATAAGGGATAAATCCAAAAGTAAAGAGCGAAAATCAAACGTGAAACTTCCACGCGAAAGTTCACACTTTCCATCCTCTCCGTCAGGAGTTCTCAAACTTTTGCTTTTGCAGCCAAACGCCTCACAAATCCTAACACTTTAATGGTCATTTCACAGAGCGAATAGATATACATAGTACACGAAATAAATGTGTAAACCCGAGCGTCGAGAAAGACGCAAACATTTATACTCAAACGAGCATGAAAATTCATAATTTTCCGCATGACAGCTGGAAAAAGATTTCCACGGCACATCGATGTTCATAGTTCAAGAAATACCGTTTCACCCTCTCGAAGCGAAGCATCCTCCATCAATTTTTTTTTCCGATTGATCGCAAAGAACGAATGAAGCGTCGTTCTTAGCCAAGTCCCCAACAATACAGTTTCTTCTCTGCTGACGTCAGCACGGCCAGAAGCGGCGGTTAGCAGTCAGCTACAGGAGGACACACCGAAGACAAGTACTTGCGCGCGCGCGCGCGCGAGGACGTCTCGGCACAGAGTAATTACAGTCGTCCCCCGGGCGACGAGAAACGAAACGTCTGTTCGCGCCGATTGCAATGCGGCTGTGTAAACGTAGGGTAGCTCCGGCACATGTGTGGGTTAACATAATGCATCGAGCAGACGTCGCTTTGATGTCAGCTACGAATTCCAAAGCTACGTACCGGCGCGGATGCGAGCAACATTCAGCCAACGGCCGCGCCAGGCTTCCGGCAACCTTCTCCTGCACGGCTGCACGCGGATTCCTGTGGGTGCTGGCACCGATCTACGACGTTCCACGGAGCTCCTCCGCACGGTCCGCGAAGCCGTGGAATTGCATCGAAATAAGATATTGTTAGCGCGCCGCGCGATGCCTCAGCCCCCGGTGTCTTGTTTTCGAGCATCGAATCAACTCGGAATTCTCCGTTTTCCCCGATAGCTGCTGACTAATAAGCGCCTTCGACACGGTGGCCAATAATTATCGCCTTGTGGCGCATCGTCGGCCGTGAAATTAAACACTTTTTTCTGGAACGGAGTTGTTTTCTCTAGGAGCCGATAGGTTTATATAACCAGAACTGTAGGAGAATGTCGAGGATGCTGTCGCGAGGATCGATGAAAAATTCTGGAGTTTTTAATATAGGGTGTTTTTTGTTTATGATGGGTGAAGTATGAGAAGCGTTTTACAGTGTCAGACCTTTGTGGATTTGTAAAGTAAGAGTCAATTGGGGACGTATAAAAGGGTGTACTCTGCTCGTATGTTAATTTCTACGAGGAGAACGTTTTTTCATCCCTGTAAGTGGAGCTTAATTAGAACTTTTGCGGCGCGAGGAAGACGTTTATTGCCTTGAACGGACAGACGCGAATTCTTCTGAGTGCTGCTCCTATCTGCGACGTAATACGCTACTCCTACGCTCCATTCACGGAATCTCAGCGGAGCACCGTGAAATTGCTCTGAAGTAAGATATTGTTAGTGCATCGCACGACGCCCCCGGCTCCTGCCGGCGCGTGCGAATATCGAATCAACGAATTGCTTTTACTTCCGCCGGTCGTCATTAGGTTGGAAATTAGTGCAGATCAAACGAAGGAGCCCTTGATTCCTGAGGCGCGTCGTGTCGCTGTACTATTTCTCGCTCGATCACGATCGCGCAATACGTCTAATGCCCATGCTGATAATCCAATTGCAACGCGAGGCGCAAAATCCATTTTTCACAAACACGCATCGAACTTCGACGATGACGCAAGAAAATATCGCGATATTTTAAAATCAGTTCGTCGGCGATTATCGCGAATTTACTTTGCGATTATTGCCATTGTCATTGAGGGATAAGTGCTCTCGTACGTAAACCACGAGTTTTCTCTTCGAATAACATCATTTTCGATTTATCGGTGAGCAGGAATTTATGTTTAATACTGCTGTCGTTGTCCGTTAATTATACAATTGGAATAAACACGGCTATCGACACGGCACGGTGTGAGGCAATATAATATCGAATGCAGGTAGACACACAGTATATCGCGACGATTTACCCGTTCCATACAACGTCGGAGCTCCTTTCAGCATCCTGATTCCATCCAGCCCGCCATAATTAGATCAGCCTCGCTGGGTACCGAACTGGGTGGCAGAGTTCGTGGCAATGTTGCATCAAGAGTGGAACGAGAATACTGTGGAAGAAAGAACTCCGCTCAGGACCGCGTGAAAAAGACTTAATCATATTTCAGCCCTGCTCGGTCCCCCCTTTTTTGCGTTCGCGCTTTCCATTAACTAATAACCGAGAGTAGGTGCCCCCCAGGAAAATAATCTGCGAAGTATCGAAAAAATATCAGGAACGCGCACAGTGCAGAAGAAGCCCGTCGAAGGTTTTATTTGGAAACTCGCGTACTTTGATGCTGATCGAAATAAAAGGGACAATGTCCTGTATTTCGAAATCATTGTGAAATCAGACCATTTGACTTGCACGTGTAAAAGTTCTCTTGTAATCTTTATAGTACGCAAAGCTGATGAAAGTCTTGAAACTGAAAAGAGGTAATTGGGTGCTCCTGCTTTATTTCTTCCGGTTGCGTAGTAACTTAAATATCTTCACGGATCGTGTTACGTAAAAGATTATTACAGTATTTAAGGCGTAAATGCAGAAAGACTTTTTTCATGGAAGAAAATATTTTCACCGATTAACGTACCTCTGCCTTTCTTACAGATTTGCACGACAAGATTTTCTGTTGCCAAGCGCAATCGCGCAATATGTCGTAAATACACTTTTTGTTATAGATTATAAAATAAATTTAATCTTCAAGTATTCGGTTAAGCTATATGGATAATTGTTAACTTTATTAATTAGCTGTACGATAAAGTAACCATATACTTTTGAAATTTATATCAAAGCTGATTACGTTTCAAACCGCTTGATATGAATTATGGCCAAACTTTGCACAAACTTTTTGTCCAATTTAATATAATCTAGTTTATCGTTGTATCTGAAATACTTATACGGTCTAAGATTATAATTGCAATGGCAATTTCTGTTCACCTTATGTATATAAAACAAAGAACATCTCCAAACGCACAGACCACATCTGCAGATTACGTCGATCACTTTGCCTCACACACGCACAGATACATATCCACGGTGCTCAAGGGGTTAATCACGCTCACCTCATTAATCGTGTATACACACCTCAAGGTGTTTGGTAATATCTGTGAAAATCCATTAAACCGAAGAGAATATAGGTCGAAGAAATTTTGTTAATGGGTATTCGCCACCGTATGTCACGTCGATCATCTGCATTTATTTCTGATGTATGTATACATACACATCTCCATTAATAAGCCTTAAGGCATCTCTGGACAAGCTTTAATAATACAATGGCAATTACTTCAATTACATAGTGACATCGCCGCACGTAAATATTTACGTATATGCATTCTATGTTAGTCGAGTGTGTGAAAATAGAACGTTTAGTGTAGTATAGTATAGTACACACGCCAGTATTATAGACTCATAAATCAGGCCCTTGACCTATTCAAAAGACCAACCGAGATCAATTCATCTCGATTATTCGCGATGAAACCAAATCACTCCCTCAATCGCATAATCGCACAATCAATCGTTAAATCCTATTATCGATCTTGTTAAAATTTCCAACAAATTATAGCCCTCGTTTCTGAATCCGCACATTCCCCATTACGGACAACAAAAACCCCACTTTTCCACGAAATTCCCCAACAATTCCAATCGCTCCCTCCTCTAGGGCTCGAAAAAATTTCGGTGCACTACATACAACAACAATACTCCAAGGATTAATCGCACGAGCTCATAAATAGCACGCACACGCGCCAAGTCCCCGACTAACCCACAAACGAGATTCACGAACACGAGACGTAGTGGGCAGACCTTCCCCCTCCCCTCTCCCCGGGCTTCCACTCGATTCCAGTCCGAGTTACGCAAGATGCGAAAGTTTCTTCCGCGAGGAAAGTTTTGAATATTCAATACTCGCTGCGGCGGTGGCGCAGAGTGGCTGGGGGGAGGGGGGAGGGGGGAGGGGGGAATACGTAGACGGTTGCGGGTACTCGGAGCAATTTCATTTTTCCTATTTCCACCCTACCCCCGCCTGTAGGTGCAGCCTACCGAGGCTGTACCCCGGGTATTTTCTATTCGCCCTGCGTCTGAGATCCTCCCCTCCGTCTCTTGCCGCCACGACGAAGAGACAGTCCTCCGGTCTACGCGAGTCCTCCCACGGGAGACGCCGAGGAGGTCTCCAAGAGGGTTAGATGTTTTCGATGAATCGATTTGAGGGTACTTCCGCTATGCAAACTCCCTTTCCACCGGGGAGTCCTTTGGCCCCACCCTCTCCGTCCTCCTCTCTCTTATTCACGCTTGCTCGATCTCTCTCTCTCTCTCTCTCTCTCTCTCTCTCTCTCTCTCTCTCTCTCTCTCTCTCTCTCTCCCCCTCCCTCAATCGCTCATACATACTCACTCACTCACTTATTTACTTATTCTCTCTCGTTCTCCCTCCCTCTCTCCCTCTCTCTCTCTCTCTCTTTCTCTCTCTTTCGTTCTGCCTCTTGCTCTCTCCCTTCTGCTCTTCGTCTCTCGGCCGCAGCTTCGTTTTCATCCACCACTCAGCCTCCCCCATCCACCGTGACCCGTGTTCGACCTGCCGAGGAATCAACGGAGTTAAAGCTATGCCCTGGCGGGCTTCGTCTTGCTACAATTCGAACTACCTTCGCCGGACGGGGGAACTTTCGATAACAAGGTTGCCCCTAGAATTGCCACGAGGTACACTCCGGACGTATGATCCCGATGAGTCGCGCCAGAAAAGTGCGCTCCTGCGGGAGCTCTTCCTGGAAATCCTGCGAATATAAGTGCCGGGGACTCTTGGGCTCCTTAGGAAGGTTCCACCTTCGAGGGCTCGGAACGTACGGTTTGTCGGGCGGAACTTTGGTAAGGTATATACTAGAAATAGCGTTGGACGAGGATGTATGTGCTGTGAGAAAAAAATTAATATTGGAGAGAGGCTCCGGTGCTTTTTACTCATTAGCGTAAGGATATGTATATACTTAAGTATGTTGATCGATACGATTTTTCATGATTTGAGAGGAATATTATAATGTTAGATGAAGATGCTCTCAAGACGATCTTATGTTTCGTTTATTCTATGGGAACAGTAAGATGCTTGATACGGAATTGTATTCATTGCAGCAGTGGTCTTATCGAGAGGCCTATTCGCACACGTATAATTTTTTTATTCTCTATCTGGTCTTATTGGAATGGTAGTGTGCAATAATTTTGACCACTAATGCGTGGCTCAAAAATTAAAGGATAAATGATATATATAAATTAAATTGAAATTGAATATGAAAATTAAAAAATTGAAAGTGGTGAATAAACCGGTAATATTAGAAAAAGGCTTAGAAAAAAATTGATACGGGATTCTTTGCATCTCTTACATGATAACCGTATTTGTCGCCTCGATTTCTTTTGATAAAGATTTTGCGAAAAGTAAATATATTTGCATGCATATAATGAATAACATTCGAGGCATTCGGCAACTTGTTGTGTATAATATATAAAAAAAAATACGTTACAGTGTTTAACTGACGGTATTTCATATGGAAAACAATATTATAATGATAAAACTCTCTTACGCGACAAAATGCATGGTAAATTTTCGTAATTTTCAATGCTGCGCAAACAAGTAAACTCAAAGTCCGTTGCGGAACAAGTCAACAAGCCGTGACAAGCATCGGATTTAATTTCAACCAGTCAACTTTTTTTGTTACTTCTTGTTCCAAACAAGACAACGTTACTGTGTGCGAACGCGCTTGCAATGATTAACTTCGATGCCAGGGGTGTGCGTACTTTCCCACAGTAACGTTACACGGCCGTGGTTTTCCTCGAGTTCGCGGAGGGAAACACAGAGGGTTAACTTCGGTTTGAATTAATAAACGAGGCTTTGTTTCTAATACCCAGTTTAACTCAGTTCAGTTTGCCGATCGCGCTGTGTACCGGCAGACTATAATCCGATTTTCCAGATTGCATTCAATACGACACGCTGGCGTTGGTTTCGGGCGCGACGTATTTAAGTAATACCGCGAATCGATCGTCGGATCTTAACACATACCATAATTAATTCGCGTGATCGGCTCGCAATAATTATAGAATTACGCCAAACGTTTTGTTTGGATTTGCACGGCGAATTGCGTCCCTATTTTCGTCACGTATATTTCGGATATGATCGATATGTCCGCGCGGATTACCGTTGCTTTTTGTAAACCGTATAGATCCTAAAGTGGATGAACTTCCAAAGAGATTTATGGTTTTGTGAGAACTATATACAACGCGCAAAACGTAAGGACAGGATGGTGACAAATGCATCGTGCGAGGATCAAAAAGAAAGTGGTGCTTTCAGCATGCGCTCAATTGGAAAGTATAAAAGAAATGATAAACCCAACATTTGTATTATAATTTTATGTTATTAGTTTTAGCGTGCTTCTACGCGCACGAATTAATGATCGCTTTATTCAGGCGATAAAAGCACAATATAATTAAATAATAAAAGCATAATAGGAACTGTACGTTAAATTAATGATAGCTTCTAATACGCATTTTAGAGTTATATTTAGTGCGTGTACAAATCATGAGATTATTAATAAAAGTATCTTAAATGAATGCCAACTATATTATAACTGTTATAATCTTGAGTAAAGGTCCCTTCTCAATATTTCAAGAAAATTTTAATTAAACGTATCCTCAAGAGACGGTAGTGGTCGTCTTTCTTCATAGTCATGTTGATTCACTTAAAGCAGATACTTTCATAACTCGTTCTTGCCATTTCGCGATGAGGGGTGAAGGTTTAAACAAATCCACGGTATTTTAGCTTTGTAGTATTAATAACGGAGGGTAGGATATTGGGGGAGAAAATAACACGGGTACCGTTTCACTTGATTCTGCCTGCTCAATGGTTGATTAAGATTGCCGTGATAAGGTTTTACATGCTCGTAACATTTTGGAACGAAGATGAAACTAACGCAAGGCCCCGATAAGACTTCCGCCATTGTGTTATCGCGCAAGTATCTTTGCCATGACTACAAACTACCGTATTCCGCGAGCATAATTCTCGAAATCAGTTGGCAATGCACTGCCGAGGATCAGAGCAATACGCGGCTCATACTTTTATCAATGGACTACAAACAGCAAACATTAATCCAAGATGCAATTAGTATAAGGCCAAAATTAATGTAGACATTCTTCATTCGTGTATGAATGATAATTTCGATAATCGCTCTTGGTAAAACTGGTTATTATTATATATTCTGTTCGAGATTTTTAGAAACTAAAATAATGGAAAAAAATGTGTTAAATACAGCGTAAAAAATTTTGAATTATTGTCTCATATTCTTCCGAACGTCTGCTATGTTTTTTTTTTAGCGTTTTTTCTTCAATCAAATGTACTTTTATTTTGGGAATCAGAAAAGGTCGTACAGCAGGTCCATGGTATTTTCAAAATGTCCGAGAGTGCAATAAATAACATTTCCAGGTTGATCAAAAGTAAATTAATAAACAACGGAGGGAAATAACGTATAGCAAAAAAAAAAACAAACTCAGGGCACAGTGTCATTCCAATAAATTCATGTTTTACCTGTCGTAAAAAGCAGATTCTCCGAAATACTACTCTTCAATAAAGATAAGCCAGTATACTTATAAATTTACGACGAGCTTAAAGTATCAAATCGATATAGTTGTATTTCCTATATTTCACACCAGCCATACTTATTAAACGCACATATTGAATTTGACAATTTACGAACTAGTCAATAAAGCCAATATTTTCAGCCACTGTAACTTATCCACAAATACGTCCCGATAAAGCTATTATTTTTACAAAACTACCATGATACTACACTGTTGGTACATGACTCCATTTTCATACACCGATCAATTACAGATCAATATCGAACAGTACGAATGCATTTATCAACGAACATGAAATACACACTTGCGTTACTAGACTACTTTTACATCCTTCCAATCGCAACATCGGTTATCGTCCAGTCACTATAACGAAGAGGATGCAAACATTTCGCGGATAGACGGTCAGGCCTGGCGATACTCGTAAACACGGCGGCATAAGGAAAGACGAGGAAAGTCGTTAAAGAAAATCGAGTCTGCCGGTGCTATCGCCTACAACCCTTTCTTCCCTTAGAGGCACAAAGGACAAGCAAGAGGCAGTGGGAATTCAGCCAAGGCGCGGAGGTTGAATCGGCGATATAGGTACCGGTAATCGTGAAGGAAGCCATTAACTGCTGTTTCTAAAGCTTATCATGGTCGCACAGCGAGAGCGGGAAAACAAGGGGGGTTCGAGCCATTCAATTGTCGTGATAACGTCGGGATTCAAGCGAAGACGCATCAGACTCGGCCGAATACGACGTCGTCGAAGGGCTTCCCGTGCGTTTAATCTTCTCTTCTCCTGTGTCTCCTCGACCTTGCTTTCCACACTGACAAATACAGTAGGCTTAACCCCTCCCTCTCGCGCTCTCTGTGTGTGTGCGCGCGCGCGCGCATGCACGCATGCACATACACACACATTCTGTGTAGAAACGTGTAGAAAGTATAAAAAAGATCGGTGTATATACACATATATCTAATTTTTTTACGCGTTTTTTTGCCTCACTTTGAGGTGACACGATCGAATAAATGTCCTTCCTTTGTGCAGTTTATTTTTCTTTTTTTTTAATTCATTTTTCGGCACCGACTGCTAAGGTCATTTGGCCTAAGCAGTTTATTTACTTTAACAGATAAGGAAAGAACGGCAGTCCTCTTCTTCAGCTACTTCAAGATTATGAAAAAAAGGGGCAGCCATACATATATTTAAAAGCATAAGATCAACCAAGCGAAGTAAAGAAATCCATCGAAACACTCGAAGAATCTCAGTAGACGCAGTGCCTGAAGAACTAGCAGAGCCATTTCGATTGCCCATCGTCGCCCATTCTCTCTCCTTTGTAGCTCGAGCGGCTCGAGCCTCGATATCCTCAGATAGCGGAACAAGGCGCATTTTTAATCAGATTCCCGGGGCCCCAATATCAAGACGCCTTTTCGCTCGGCGCAGAGAAACGGTGACGGATCGTCCGGATGATTTTTCACGGCGCGGCCATATCCCTTTGGCGGGAAGCTGTTGGATATATATCGCGATATACGGGTACACGTCCGCGAACAAAGAGCGCGTTTTCCAGCCGCCTCCCTTCTCCTCGCCCGGCCACCGGCAATAGGAAGTAGCATAGGTCGCGCGATACATCATTCATACACGCCCGAATCTCATATCGGTTTCTGATCCTCCGGCTATCAGGGGGCCTTTGAAGCGCCGCCCCCCCCCGCACCCCCCGCTCCTCTCCGCAGCGCTCCGCTCAGTCTATCGTCCCGCACCACGCTGACGCAGCTCTGTTTATTGTTACGTCGCATTTATGCATGAACCACCGCGGTGCCATTGTCACGGGCACATGACGAACCGTAGGCCGGACAGAGACGGTTTCCCTGTCCTTTCTGGACGGAAGTTGGTAACGGTGAAAATGGAGGCAGAATTATTGGGCCAAAGCGGAAATCGATGCGCCGCCCCTTCCCGCGCCGCGCAGCGATCTCGCTGCAGTTAGCCCGCTTTTTTTTATTTTCCACCGGATCTCCGAATGCCGGCGATATTGTACCCCCCCCCCCTCCCGGCCTTTTTCAGTTGCGCGGATTTTAGCACATTGAGGATCGACAGTGGAAGATCTCCTTGTTTCGTGGAACATCGCTGCAGGAGCGATGGAGATTTCTTATTTGGAGAAGAATGTAGGAGGAGAGTGGTGGTGGGATTTACTAGGAAGGGTGCTTGGGAACCTTGAAAAATGCGATTTTGTTTCGAGTGTGCTGTGTTGCCATTTTATCGATAATTTAGGAACTGACTTTTGATATATAAGCATCGTTGGAAGGTTAATTATCTGCACTTTTGATTGGTACGTGCGTTGACGCCTCCACTAATTAGTGATTTTTAGTGCGACGTTAATTCTTCGTTAGTAGTTAAAGGTAGGTAAGGAGTAAATATCGAGCAACACGTCCCCCTGGGAACTAAATCTATTTTCACATCATATGATACTAGACAAGATAAAGACGATTTACTCACAGCAAAAGACTAATCTAAACCGATCACGATGCATGACTCATACATACGCGTGTACAGATTCACGAAGAAATGACGGTGCTCGGAGAAACCCAATTGCTTGAAACAGAAATGACAATAAGGAAAAAAAAAGGACACTGATTTTCGGCTCACAGCTATTGAAGTAATGTTTCGAATTTAGTGCGGTAAACAAAAGAAATGGAGGAAGCGGAGGTTCCGGCTGAAATAGGATAATTTGTAGGAACTGTGGCGGCGTTTATCGGTACATATAGACGCACACCCCCTGAGAGCTGTACGTAACTACGCACACACGTGCTCCCACATCCAAGGATCCACGAATGCCGGTATAAAGCCAGGATCACGGAGGTGAAACGTTAAAGGCGATGCACGGCAGATGGCTGCCAGAGGAAGTGCAGTAATAGTTTATGAGCAAGACCGTTCCACGGGCAATCACGGTAATGCTTAGACGAGGAATCTTCTTGCTTTGCACTTTTTATATCCCTGCGTTCCTACTTCCACTTTCTTTTTTGCTTTCTCTTTTTTGTTATTCTTTTTTTTTTTGAATAAGTAACGTGGCTTATCGGCTCACGTCTTGCCGGTTCTTGCAGTCCGACTGCTTCCATGAACATCAGCTGCTTTACGTCTCGAGCAAAGGCAAAGACCGACGATAAAGTTGCAGAGAAATCAAGTCGCGTGATGCTATTTGACGAGCCGTTTCGTAGAATATCCTTGCTGGGCCTGTGTGTAGATTTGCTCGATATTCGTGTAACCCTTACATGACGTCATCTTGATATAGATATTGTACATTGGAGCAAGCTAAAATGATGTTCTTGTTTATAGTGATATTTTCTTAAGGATTCATTGAATATGTTACTTATCTTCTTTTACTATATCAAATGTAAGTTTGGTTTGTATCGTGGTGTTTATCGTGGATTAAGTAGAAAATCTGATGCTTTTGATATGTTTCGTGCGAAGCGAAGTCCGGTACGGTTTTTACGGACGGTAGTTGGACAGGAAAGGATTTGAGCGTCGTAATGTGATTTGGTAGATGATTCCTAAGAAAGAAACTGGATCCTATCTCTTGCGAATTTTCGGCCAAAACTTGGATAGCCTTATGCCGCGCAACTTTATATTCGTATGAATCATTGTGACAGCGGCAGAAACTCGTGTTTGGTACCGGTACAACTTCCGTAATAAATCACCAGAAAGGTAAGCCACTTTTTTTTCCCCTCTGTACCGTATATGCATGGCATTTGTATCTTGATTTCCTCCTGGGCCGATAAATCAGGAAATACATAAATCAAAAATACGATGCGAATATCAATATTCTAAACTATCCAGTCCAATTAATGGTTTGAGTTCTTCCTCCCATTGCCTATGTGACGAATGTTCTCAATCGCAAATCTATTGACAAATGCTTATCATTAAACAATGTATTAATTATATTTTGTTCATCGGTTAGATTAATAAGGCAGATAGTAATTCCTCGATATATGAGGCGTGTATGTAATGCATATACAATAAGCACACATAATGTTATTTTACAGAATTTACAATTGAAAATTTCCAAACTCTCTAAAGAGGAGCATTTGATTTTTAATCGTAGATATGTTTGTTTTGACTGGTGTGGGTAAAATCTAATTTGAAACTTTGAGCACTTAATGTTTTCCAATGCTCAAGATTACACATGAACCTTCATATAGAAGGAATATCTTTCCATTGATGATGAAACGCATGCACAGTTTGTAGACCTTGAAATGAAGTAGAAGAGAATTTAATGGTATTAACTGGCACGTATGTGGCTTTAAACGAAGACGGTTTGTAATTCCCATCACGTAAAAGTATTAACTCCCAACGTTATTAGTCGAAGTCTATCATTTATATGCTTTCCATTCCTCCACGAAATAATTCCGTGTAACCATATTTGACTTTAACTACTGATTAATACAAAGCAACCTTTGAAGGAAAGGACTAAGTTTATGACTTATTTATTAACTGGCAAGTATCATTTTATAAAATAAAATGTATGCAATTTTGTATTAAATATATTACATGTATCAAGTATTGCTTACTCGTGTACTTCAAATTGTATCTTGCGCAGAACATTCAAATTCATTTTAATATTATTTCAAGTTTCAATATCTCCCTATTTCTGTTCGTACCTTGAGTATCGAACTACCCTGTATAAACCTGAATATTCCCGATATTTAAAAAAAAACTCTAATTTTTTATTTGTGTTCAAACGATTTTTATGGGCATTTCGTAATACCGAAGGAAACTTTTATCATTTATACTTTAATAATCCGGGGAGAATGGTCCTGTAGATATTCAATTTCATCCAGAACGGTCTACTGAAACTCGACAAAAATAATTAAGCTCATCTTCAAGAGGTCATTAACGGGATCTTCCGTTTCGTAACTTTTCCTAAGCATACCCCCAACTACGCGTTACGATCCTCGGTCCACCGTGTCGCGCCCACCGAAGAAGGTGGGATTCTCCCTCTTTTGTTCCTCCCCAAAGAGATAGAATTTTGTATTTTTAATAACTACATCATCCCACCCGTCTTCCCTGCCGACGCTAACTTTTCACGACGCTCTACTCTTCCGCTTATTCTCGCTCCATTGTCTATCTCGTTGCCCTTCGCTTCCTGTTCTTTCTCCCCGGCGGTGTCTCGAGGGGAGAAGCGATAAGCGGCAAAGTTTCTCCGCGGATAACGCGTTTAGCAAATAATTATCAACTTCGAGCCTTGCCTGCCACAGCGATTGTTCCACTTGTCTACTCGAATTGGTTCTTCAAATTTCTGGCCAGGAGCTTCACGCACCTTCCAACCAAAAATTATTTTATATAAACCAAGATACTTTCAGGTTTCGAATTTTCATTCCAAGATAGTTTTAGGTTTCGAATTTTCATTCCAAGTTAGTTTTAGGTTTCGTATAAACGAAGATACACGTAGGTTTAAGGAATTTACGCGAAATATGCGCGACAATCCGTTTGATTTATTACTTCAGAGATTCTCATTCTAACTTTTGGAATCGTCTGTACATTAGTTATATTTACAACGCGTAATACGTGCAAAAAATATGTGTTTAATGTAGAAAAATATAAGGGAGTATGGTTAAAAAGACTGTTCCTGGTAAATTCTTGATAACATAGTGATCCTTCTATTCTTTCATGATTGGAAATTAAACTGAACCAAGATCGATACGATTTTTATTATATCTTATGAAAGGAGTACACTGTAAAAGGTAAACTTTCTTATCGTTAAGAAGAAAAAACATGATTTGCTTACCTTTCGTAGATTTTGCCGATAATCCCGACAAGAGGTAATAAGCAACACATCATATTAACGATCCACTTAAGATTCTAAGGAAGATCAACATGAGACTAAAAGGTGCTTTTAAAGAGAACCTAGTGAAGCAACTTTGAGTAATTCCTTAGTAAAAGGCTACAACGGTATAATTTCTGCGCCTGATAAAACTGCTTGTTTCCCATTGACACACTTCACAAACAAGCTAGTCACTGGAGAATACTTAATCTGAATTAACCATCGCGTTTCACGCAAGAGTAAACCATGTATTTTGTCTTCCGAACGAATGCAAAACAAAAGCTTCCCCAATTAATTATTTTGATGGTTAATTTCTCTAGTGACTCATTGCACGACCATTGAACCGAAAGACTGGCGACCAACTTTAAAAACTAAATTGATTTCATTGGAATTTTCCATTCGAACGTCAAGAGCAAAATCTCACTTCCTTGGACTTCGATAGACTACATATACTTCAATCTTCCCTGCCGTTTAACCTTATTAAAGAGAAAAAAGAAAAATTTGATAGGTCATTGGTAATGACTAATCGATGAAAAATCCTTCGATTTTCATTTTCATTTATATCATTTATATATTATTTTCATCATTTATATATCAGAATGGAAATAACGGTTTTATTTTACAATCACCGTGAGCCATAATGGATCCCTGCATTGAACTTTCTATTTGGCTCGTTCGACGTTTCATTTTCAAGACGTAATATGATAATGAAATCCTTTGTGATATCGTGAATCAATGCACGCTGACAAGTCACGTACATTTTTCCCGGAACGCAACGGAATCCATAACTGTGTCATGAATTTAAAGCGGCGCATGCGGGAATTTTAAACACATCTTCCAGAGTCAACAATAGAAATTGATGATTTCCATCGACCATTGCGTTCTATGAATATTAAGAACTTTGTTCGAATAATTAAAATTGATTGAGGAATTACCGGGAGTCCTTTTTTTTTAATCACATGTCTGGTTTTATTACGATGTATTGCATTTCTCGCACAGGATATTACGGTTAAAAACAATGCTTACGATAAGGTTATGAAATAAAGACATAGTGTGTTATGGTAAAGAAAGTAAGTACACAATCTACTTTTGAAATTCTTAACTACAATTGCACTGTTTATCAAAATTGCCCGGTAGGCAAATGTACTTTTATATTGTGTTTTTAAATCAATATCGCACATTATATTACCGATATTTCTGCGTTTCGTGGACTTAAGAGTATATTTTTTTTAATACTGTACTTTTAGTAGTTTCATAATAGGATCCGTACAATCTATGCACGGTATCCAATGCATTAAAAATCCAATAAAATGAGATGTTCCTTCTCACGCACCTGTAAATCCGCTGATGAAATGTTGGGTGATTGATTTGAAATACTCTTTTAAATTACATAAATTTTATAACATTACAGTCTATAATATGTATATAAAAACACTAGCGTATTATATTACATTAAATGGCGTTCCTACACGATATCGACATTATATTATACAATGTATAACACGCAATGTACATACTAAATATATCGGTGTTTGATGTTCACGATGTGGTTTTGACGTTGTTAAACTATCCGAACGAGTTAATTGGTAACAAACGTTTCCCATCTCTATGAAAATACATAGTTGCAAGGGAACGTTGGTAATTCATTCAATTTATAAACGATCTTAAATAAATTTTTACATAACATATTAGACTACACTTATCTCTCATAAAGTTATATTAAAAATAAAAACTTACATATACAATAACATAATTACATGTGCGGATACAAATATGGTATAGTCTTTAATGTTGGAGAGTTAAATAACAAGAAGCAAATTCTGGTAGAAAAATGACCTCATTAAATGGTTAGATTGTCTTCTTCCCTTACGATTTCTCAAATAAAATTTCTATAAATTGATATTAAAGACGACCATATTTACTAGTTTACTGAGAGATGGCACGTACGATATTAGAGTGAGCATTGATGTTTTTCTTAATGAAAAAAAAAAATCTATACCTCTTAATGCAACAAAGATGTGCGCAATACTCATGCATGTATAGAAAACATTTCTGTCACATCATAGTACGACCATTGTAAGATTCCTTCACAGCTACCCTTTTCCACGGAGTTATAATTATAAGTTCGGGATTAATATCGATGTATAAAACTAAACTATAATATTTTAATCCCTCCGACAATAGCAGTGCTATACAAATAGCACGTATACATACAAAATTTCCCTACGAATTCGCAATTCTCTCCCACAACCAAATCACAGTCACACTATTTTCAGATTACATGTCATATGTACGGAACTAATATACTACCTTTGATAATAAAACAGTTTCAGATCTGGTTACCACTTGTACCGTGAAATTACTAACTATACGCGCATTTCGAAATTAACTTTTAAAAGAAAGGTAAATATCAAAAGTGTCCCGCATCCGATAGCGGTATTACTTAAATTACATCTAAGTAAGTGTTTGATATGAAAAGACAGCTTTGTTCCTAACACTAATGGTGGTTCAAATTTTTTCGCTTAAACGTGACAAAGATAAAATAGCTTGTATACAGTATCATGTCGAACGTAACATAAGACTTTTATATCATACAGATCTGCAAACATTTTTGACACGGAATACAAGCTACCGTTAGTTTCTACGATCGATCGTACGTCGGATTCGTTTTAGCGAAGCAAACGACTATAATTAATGACATGCTGCGAAATCCAGCTTTTGCTCGATTCGAAATAAAAAATCGATGATTCATTCTGATTACAGAATAAATTGGGCTTAGACCGCATTGAAGGGATTTACATTCCCCATTTTGTAATCACGCACCATTATTCACCTTTGAAAACTACAAGCATCACCACCATATTTCTGTATTTCTATGATGAGAATTTTCGGTTCAAGGTTGTCTTTTGTAATACTTTATGAATATTTGATCCGGTCGTATCATCGACTTTCATTAAACGAAGCTCGCTTACGATTGTCAGGGCTGCGTGTGAAAACGGTTCATATAGATACATTCACATTGCTTATTGCATAATATATTGTATGTCTATCACGAAACCATTCGGTTTATAATATCCACACATTGAATGGACGAGATTCTATATTGACTGTATTTTATTTAGCGCTTTATAATAATCTCTTGCAATTTTTCTGATGAAAATCTCTGGTCACACAACTTTGCTTGTCCATTTACTTTAGTTCTCTGTAACTGCTAATAACTTAAAACTATACGTACTTTTTTCTATATCTGTTACAGTTTCTTTGTAAATGATTCATTGATCCAAATTTAATAATTCATTGCTTATTACCGACTTCCCTTTCCGTTAAGCTCATGAGGTTAAACGAAAAAGGAGTTTAAAGTTTGGCCGGACTGACAGAGTGCAAAAAAAAATGTCGGTTACAGAGGATTCAGAAAAAGGACAACACATTATATGTGTATGCATGTGTGCATTCAGATATCAATTAAAAGAATCAAAAACAATCTTTGCAAATAAATATAACTTGATTCTCAGTATGCATATGCAATTTATATCTTATTCGACAGTTGGCAACAATAACATCTGACTTTTTTTGAAACAGTTGAGTCTCGTGAAACACGTTTATGCGTATCTGCTTCACACCCAAAAAATACCAGCATTCTCCAGTCTCACGTGTTTCCCCAGGTAATAAATGTCCATCGCTCCTGGTATTTTCTGGTTTTCCCAACCGAAATATATTCCAACTTACGAAATACCCAATCTTCCTTTTATTCCTTTGCAACATCTCTTAATCACGCGCATTCGCAAACCGCATGCTATGCGTAAACAGCACGTAGCTGAACGTGTTTGTTGAAATACTGTACGGCAATCACGAGAGATTTCACGTTCCCATGTCTAAATATATACCAATTCTTCGAATATTCTGCCTTCCGTTTGTTCTTTTCGATCGTCTTATAACGACGCGTGTTTATATTCCAGATGCGTGTGTATGGAAAACAAGGCCGTGCGTTTCTAACTTTGTGCGTTTACGTACGCGCGGAGATCTCTGCTTTTGCGATTGAACACATTACAATCTCGCGGGTTTCTTCTTTTCCTGTTATTTTCATGTAACGCTTTATAATCATGCAGGGTCGGCAAAGAGTGAAATGCTTGAATGTTACAAATTTACGCCAATTTCCGGTAACGATCAACGCCTTTCACGCGTAAACTTCTGATTCGTTTTCCACTTGACACTAAAACTATCGGCGCTGTTAAAATGCCGAACCATTAATTTCCTATCGAAATGGCCCAAATGGCCGATAATACGTTTCCTGAGATTTTCCATCATTTGCTTGCAATGTTTAAATAAGTAATCGCATCAATTTATCGTTCTCCTTTGTTACTCCTTTTTTTTTTTCCAAATAAACCATAAAGAGTAAACATGAATCTGATCACCTTTTAAGTTCAATTCAATCTTTTTGTATTTACATGAAAATGTAACATATTTTTATTCTCGAATTCTCCGCCACTCTTTTCAATGATTTCGCTTTTACCTGTTAGACAATCAAAGACGACGGAATAATGTTCAACTTTAAAAATCATCTACGACTTATTCAATGTGGGGAGCGTTCAACGCGATTCCCTTGAACGCGTTCAACGCGATTCACTTGAAAGTGTTTGACGCGATACCCTTGAACGCGTTCAACGCGATTCACTTGAGAGTGTTTGA